>NQII01000798.1:0-43823 GCA_002778355.1 Clitarchus hookeri | reverse complement strand
CATTTCAAAACACGTGTCCTGGTTTCTGAAGGTTTGTGGGGCCGGTTGGGGGAAGGTGGGTAGTACCTCGCTCCTAGTTTACTCTCGTCAGCTACTTCTTCGGGGCTTTTCCACCTTTTCCTGTGGTTAGCTAAGGGTGGAAGAGAAGGGGGGGGGGTGTTCTCGGCACCAATATCCAGCTCGTCAGCTATTTCTTTGTGGTGCGTTTCCCTAACTTTAGGCGAACTGCGTTTCGATATCTCGTGAAACCTTCGCGCTCAACAAATCTCACGGACCTGCTAGAGGCCTAGGGCGGTGGGTGGGTGAGGGGGGAGTGGACGACTCCTCCGCGACACGTGTTATAGTCGTCATGTGCATCCTTCTCGAGTTGACCTTCTCCTGCAGTGACTAAGAGTGACACTTGTCTCTACCCTGGTTATGCAGGGAGGAGTGGTTGTGGGCCAGCATCGCTCTAAAATTCCTAAACCATCACACAAGATATAAAGAGAGTGGCTAGAGTGCAAGAATATTACCTAGCAACACGTTTTCGGAAACAGCATATACTCTTTTCAGATGCAAGACCGAACAACTTAAGTTCGACGCAGCTTGACAGTTTGCAAGTGATTCACAGACAGGCATTACCGTCGCAGTGGATATCTCACTGGGACAATACGGACCACGAATAGCCGGTAACGACAGAGAATTTGCAGACATTTGCGTTAATACGTTGGAGTCTAACAAGCCATCGCGGAAAGCAACTGTCACTTGTCACGATTCGTCCTGAATTACGGTAATTTCTAATTCGGAACTGCAATGTCTGGTTGACAGCGTTTATATGCATCTTATATCAGCCTTCAAAACTTTTTTAGAAATATCGCGACCCAAAATTAATATTTACATAAGATCTGTTTGTATTTATGTAAAGAATGGAAGATATATTGCTACCACAATTTTTATAAAATTTACTAAATCAAATACAAGTATATATGCAAATTAAAATTAGTAATTTATATCTATGATTTTCATAAAAATTCAACTGATTATATCTTAAAATAAAATAATTAAAAATTGTATAAAATTTTATAAAATGAATTCATAGTGCTTTTTAATTTATATATTAATTTGCTTGTTAAATAATGCCCGATTAATGTATTCCAAAAATTCGTTACATACATTCCAATGTAATAATAAAGAAATTTTAGAGGAAATTTAGAGAATATGAAATGTTTATATGTTTCTTACAAGACAGTATGCACACCCTAATCTTATGTAGATAATGGTAATTAGTTGAGTATTAAGAACAACTGAAATTAAATGCCCTATCAAAGTAGGGTATGCAGTTACAAATTTGTGAACTACTGTAATTGCGTTTTGCTACGAGGGGTTAAAAAATAATGAAACTCTCTTTAATGGATCCACCTAATTGTAATATATTCTGGTCACGGTTGAGAAGCACAGAAGCTTTAAGGCTCTTATGTACCTGGAGCGACATGGGCGACAATAACACGTGTGCGTAGCGCCTCATGACTCCTACGCGCCAGTAGTGCAGTGTTTGCGCCGGCGCACTGTAATATGCAAATTATACTTGTAACAGAGCAGAATTTTATTGCACGCCAGAAAAGCCCATATATTAAACTACGTCCGAATGATTGCAATTTTCTCTTAGCTTTTAAGGAAATTGAGCAGACAAGTTCTAAAAATGCGACTTTTTTCGTTACAATTTTAACGATTTTTTAAATTTTTTAAACATATTTAATACGTATTCCCAGAGATACGATTACTAGCGCGAACACCTATTTCACTGAAAGTATTTTAGTACGTGGTCCTCTTAAGGGCGACACTCGGGGGCGTTGCAGTATTCACGTGGTCCGTGTGTGCTCCGCATCGACCTAGCGAGCAGTTGGCGCAGGGCACACACAGAGCGTGACGCCAGAGTTCATAGGGCGACCACATTAATAACGGACACGCCTGAGGCGGGGGCTCTCCCGTGGGCGTAATAAATCTTTCTCGGGAGACCGCCCATGGGACGGGAGAGACCGCAGGAACACGCGGTGTTCCTCTCGTCTCTGTAAGCCGTCCCCTCTAGAGAAATCCTTGGCATGCGGCCGGGTTATGCATGCGGCACATGCGTGCAGCTCCAACGCTCTGTTCGGCTTTCAACTTGGCTGGAAGTCGGATCTGAAATTGTTGATGTCAGATTGGTGGCTCCCTTCTCGGAGGTTGTAGACCCACAGAGGAGATTTTCCCGTACGAATAAACGTGTTCCCTCTCAGAGTGGGAACACGTTCACACATGTGAAGCCTCAGTGGCAATCCAGTGGAGGGGCAAGTTTTCCTAGAGACCCAACGTAGAAATACCGGACTTGTCCAAAGATTTGGATATTAAGGTTCTGTAAAGTGGTCTCCTTCCATACCTCCTGTTTTCGTAAAGAGAGCAACGACTGCAGAAGAGAGCTTTATCCTACTCAGCTTTATGCACAGATTCGCTTTGCAAGGAATGACTGCCCGTAACGGATCTGGTATTCTCGAGGTTTGCTTTTTCAGGCATCCTCACAACGGTGCAGTGACTAGTGTTAATTACCTTAGTCGAATTGATTCAAGATACATTATATGTTGGAAGACTTCTGCTATTAATGAACTTGTTGCTACTTCTAATTCTGTTATTTATATTTCCCCGTCTCCAGTATAGTATTCTCGTCGTAGGCTGAAGTTTGAGCTAGGAGATGCCATTTGGATATTTAGAAAGTTGGTATGACAGGTCGGTGCGTAGGGCCGGACATGTTCCGCAAAACATGTCTCTTAACAGGCTCTACCTGCACTCCTACACGTATGCCCGTATGCGCCAAGAAAAAAATTTTTTTGTAGAACCAAACAACGTTTGTTTGGGGCAACGAAATTGATTAAATATTTGTACAGGGGCAGTGAAATATTTCGTTGTTGAAACCAAATTGTTTTGTTGCTTTTTACTTGGCGGCCCCAAGATAAGATTTGGTTATTGTAACTCAATATTTATTTGACTCTGCGTACAATAAACCGTTTTGGTTAGTATAAATATAACTTTGATGCCTGACCGAGAATCGCAACTTGATCAGTTAGTTGCTCCTGAAAGTTATGCCTCCGCAACCTCAGCTCAAGTGAGTACTGATGAAGTTGGAATATTTTTTAATAATTACATTTCAAATACTAGACAACGAACGCAAATAAATTTACTTTTAGGTTCCTGTCCAATTAATTTTATAAGGCGGTTTATACCATTATTAAGCATTAGTAAATACACTACCAAACACAGTTAGTATACTAATTGCCACAAAAAAATGCTAACAAACTCTCCAACTGTATTTTCGAACGACGGCAATCGAATGAGTGGCCCAATAAAAGTATACAGTTGATTGAACCAAATGTTTTGTCTACAGTCTAAATTTCTTTTGATCCAACGCAGATGTTTTGTTAATTCAAGCGTGTATTTTGCTAGACGAACAAAATTAATTTTGGTTGCTTTTAGTTTTGTTTTTGTTTAGCACAGTGTTTTGTTGGAGAAACTAATTATATTTTTGACCCCCGTATGATCAAATATTTTGCTGAATGTTCTCAGCAGCAAGTTCAAAATATTTCTGTGCAATAGACGCTTTTGCAGAGCTTTGCCCGTCCATCTGAACTACAGAAACACATATCAATTAATTTATTTGCTTGCCCACATAAAAAATTGCGCCGATTAACAATAAATAGGTGTGAAGACAACATTGTAAATTCACATCAGCACGGATTAAAATAATAATATCCTTATATATTGAATTATGTAACCAAATGGGCCCGGCACACGTATACTTGTAAGTGACACGTTATCAAGTTCACTATAATATCGGCAAATGACGTGGCTGAGGCTGGTGTTAAAATTGGGAAGTTAACATTAAGTTATTTTTTAAAGTTGGTAAAATATATTTTATCCACAATCTTCGTGCATGTGTATAGAAATTCTGTTTTCGAGTGCGTAGACAATATGATGGCATTCCCTCGCATTAAACAGTTAAATTATGTGGTTACGGTTTAAAGTCACACAGTTGCATGTGGCAAAACAAAACGTTGGCATACC
Source organism: Clitarchus hookeri (assembly GCA_002778355.1). Taxonomy (NCBI): domain Eukaryota; kingdom Metazoa; phylum Arthropoda; class Insecta; order Phasmatodea; family Phasmatidae; genus Clitarchus; species Clitarchus hookeri. The sequence continues at coordinate 39,755 of NQII01000798.1, read as the reverse complement.
AGTTCATACCAGTTCATTGTCTTGTGTGTAGAGAGAATGAGCATTTGATAGTGGTGCCGTCTCCCTGAGCAGTTTTACGTCCAGTTGGTATGTTCGCAACGTTCGCCGCCGATTGAAGACGGAGTAAATAGTTTTGGTCACCCCTTAGAGTGCCTCCCTAGTAAAATATTTTAAACGCCTCAAGGTCACGTTCGACCGCGAGATAGCGTTGCGACGGCGATGAAAAACAGCATAAACAAACTTCGCGTATGTTCTGTTTCCTCATTTTAAGTAGTGACTAAACAATTTAATACAGCAATCTGTATAGAAAAGATAAATCATTGTTGCTATAGTTCAAAACATTTTTTTTACAGAAAAATTCATGTGATAATCAGAGTTCTACCTACATCAATTTTTGCTGTCTTCGACATTTTTCGACGATCTCATTTTGTTTCACTAACCAAATTTATAAATTGCCAACGAAGTATTGACTTTCATTTCAGTTCTGGAAGCAGATTTACTTTTAAATATTTGACAGTTTCATTTGTAAAATTATGATAGACAAAACTGCTTACAACTAGGGAGACACCATAAAGGCGTTGGGAATGAAAAAATGTATTATTATATATTTGTACGAAATATTTTTTAACTTTTAAGCAGTATTAGTAACTACTATTTTCTGGCGAAAATTTTTTTAGCGCATAGTTTTTACATAAATAATGTGAAAACCACAACTTTACTGTTTTAGAAATATATAAATAATTAAAAATAACTTACGTCCAGAAATGAAATAGTTCATACTGAAAAAAAGATGCCAATAATTTTTCTCAGGTGTCTAAAGGATAGTACTAGGAAATGTTTTTGCAATTTAGAAAAATGCTGAAAATAAGATTTTTTTTCCATATTTTTGATTATGTGGCTGTCCTGAATTTTTTTGTTAAATATCTTTGTCTAAGCATACCTTAAAAATAATCAAAACAAATCCTTTCATTCAGAATTATTAAATTTTCTGGAAATAATTTGGTTTAATTTATTTTCGCATCACAAAAACAGTAAAATTTTGCCTTTGACATTTCATTTGGTAAAAACCATGCGATTAAAAAAGTTATCTGAGAGAAAAAGTAGTTAAAGGTAATGTCTACAAGTTGAACGCCCGTAACAAGGTGTTCAGCGCAAGTTGGGATGGAACAGCTGCGGAATGCAAGGGTGGGGAAGCAGGAGTGCCCCGAGAAAAGCTCTCGGCCAACGGCAATGTCAGGCATTGACTTTGCCAGGAATTGTAACCCGAACCGCCGATTGGAAGATTTTTTGGACATTAGGTCCACAGGCAGCCTTGGAGAAAACTGTCTTATAAATTTTGGTTGCAATTATCCTTTTAATATTTTACTAGCAGAAATGTCCGGCTTTACCCGGGTATAATATGAAAACCTGTGATATCTTCTACGATATTCATTTAAATTATATGGTGTAAGGGATAAATTTGATCTTAAGTAAATTATTAAGGTCACTTACATATTTAATTTAATAAGGATTAATACTATGTTTGTCAGAACGGATTCGCAAGTCAACAGTAATTTTTTATCAAACTTTGAAAGACAAAAATTGTTACTGTAAGTTATCCTTAAAAGGTAAACATATGCTATCGCGGAAATTTTCTGAATATTTATTGAGAGAAATAATTATGTAGTACATTAATTTGATGTATATCTAATGGTTTAGTCAGCGCAAGCCATGTAAGCGCCAAAAAAGCGGTTTTTTTATGACAAACGTCGACATTTCTCTACTATCCTTACATTAAATATAAATGTATTATACACCATAAGCTTCCACAAGAAATTCTCTAAATTATGTTGAAAACCGCATGCAAATCCATTAACTAGTTTAGAATAACTAAGCGAATACACAGACAGACGCTTATAATATACTTTGTTTTGTACAATTTAAAGATTACGCACCACAAAAAAAAACTACAATTCCATAAAATCAAAAGTACAACAACCGGCAAATTGACCATCGCTCTTTATAAATAATGCAAGACTTGGTTTTTACTACTTCCCTCTAGTATTTGTTTCCAGATTTTCTATTTTATGAATTTAAAATTATCTTAATGTGGTTTGTGCCCACTTATTTATCCTACACTCTTCAGTGCCTGAAATACTCGATACATCGATTCACTCGATACATCGACTCACTCGATACATCGACTCACTCGATACATCGATTCGTAAGTGGGACGGCACTGCCAACGTAACGAGCGTCCGCCAGACGGTTTCTACGTTGCAATATGCAGTTACAGGTGGGAATGTGGTTTTCAAATGTTGATTTGGAAAGTTTTCATTCTGCAGTAAACCAGCTACAGCAACAGCTTAATAAAATAAAAGCTGCGTCTCGAGTTGTGGCAACACTGTTCTTGTTTCCTGGGCACGATATTCCGGGTTTGAGCCCCGGTTGAACCAGCGATGTATCTGATTAATTGTTTAAGGTGTCGCAAATAAGACTTTTTTTTTTGTTTCTCCACGTGAGAGAGTACTTTTTTCTTGATCACAAAAAAAAATTGCGCGTTTTGTGTTTGGCGATAGTGATAAAGGTTGTTCTTGGCAAACTGAACACTTTTAAACTCCATGCTTAAGATCTTCTTGAGTGCACATTGTGTATTCTTACTCCATACGTAAAATTAGCATTGCAATGGGCCTGATCACTTTATTCATGCGCCGGTCAAGCGAAACTATACAATTATTATAAAAGTTAATATTTTGGAGATTTGTTAATTCATACCCACACATGCTTTAAAAAAAGGAAGCAAAATAAATCGTTTGTGTATTCATAAATGACTAACACTTGTAATCCACCGTTAAGACATGGAACTACTTTCCCTCAGTTGTTGCCATGTTTACTGGACGCATACCAGTCAGTGTACCCGTTAAAATATATGCAGCTGGTGACAGTAACATTGTTCAAACGTTGATTTGATTTGAAAAATGCTCACTTTACCGTTAACAGCCTGTACAAACCCGTCGTAAACCTACAGCATTAGCATTGCTTAAGAATAAGTTACCCTCAGGGAACATTAACGGACTCTTCGAGTATCGCAGTGTAAAGTGCCGTCCGAAAGTTCACTTTCATGTTCCGTATGCACACAATTGTGTACGCTGCATCTCAAAATTTTAAGATGAAACGTTAGCTTACTGCATCATGTAAGCCAGTGGTGTTTAGTCAATGGCCCGAGTGCCACATGCAACCCCACACTTATCAGACTAGTACGTGGACAACATATTACAAAAGCAACAATTTTTTAAATATATGCTTCTGAATACAATTGCTTGATTTAACATCAACTGTAACCATCACTGCACTTTTGAAAGCCGTGCTTAGGATCTACTTGTACGCACACTGTGTATTCTTCCGCCACATGCAAGTTACCATTGTAAAGGCCCTGGTCACTTTTTTTCATGCGTTGGTCAAGTGGAACAGTGAAATTATTTGAAAAGTAAATATTTATTCAAATTTGCTAATTTTTCAATTGTATGCATTAAAAAAATGGAAAGGTAGGGAAATAATTTTCGATAATCATAAATTGTTACCCCCAGTTTTTTAATCAGCGTTATGACATGAAACTACTTTCTTTACGTTGTTGCCAACTTTACTGGGCGCTAGACACTCAGTATGCCCGTTAATATACTCTTGGTGGCAAGGACAGTGATATTTTCAAAAGATTGATTCCAAAAGTGCTTGATTAAACATGAACAGCCTATGTAACATATTCACGTAAATAGACTGGCTGCATGTGTCAACCATGACGTTTTAACGAGTGGGTTTGGCCCGTAGGGCGATGTAACTATTTGTACCTGACCAGATGGGAAAAACCAACTGAGTAGCCCTGATTTAGGTGTCGTTTTATTGGCCCCTCTGTTGTAAACTGGGGACGTTGGCGATCAATCATCAAAGTGGAATGACCGTTGTTGCAGGAATGGTGACGAAGCTGGACGAGTCCGTGGGCCTGGTGGTGACTGCGCTCAAGGAGAAAGGAATACTCGAGAACACCATCATCGTGTTCTCGTCGGACAACGGCGGGCCGACCAACGGCTACGACAAGAACGTCGCGTCCAACTGGCCTCTCAAAGGAGTACGTGTTTACAACGCTAAAGCCTTCTCGAGGAACACGCATTCTGGAGTTCGTACAACACGTTTAGTATAGATAGTACAACGTTCAACCTTAAACTGTAGCTACGAACTGCAACTTTTAAGCCAGCCGACTACCTGGCACTTGAACCGCGTTGCATTGCGTTTGAAATCCCGTTTTATTTTGCAAACCAGTAAATGTGCGTCCGATATGCTTATCAACGAAAAGAAAGCACACTTCGTGTTATTCGTGTATGGTACTTTCAAGAGACACGTTGTAACCATTTTTTAAATACCCTCCAATGCGGCTTAAAACGGTTTTCTTTTCTTTCAGACTTCTGTTCCTCGTAATTTATGAAAAGTATTCGTGCGAAACTACGATAGAGGATTGCATTGGACTTTGCTGTAGTTTCGCGTCCAATGAAATGAAAGGTCGACGGTTGAGGTCCCATAGTTCCAGCTGTACAAAGGGATCACTGTGCGTGAGTTCATAGCTTTGCGCGCACCGGCGATATCGCTTCACATGCGCCTGCCGGCGGTGTTCCCGTAGCGCATCATCGAAATTTGCCTCACAAAAACACGCCCCTTACTAGGTGACAGCCTTAAACTTACATATTTATAATATTCTGAAAGCTTTATTTTGTAAATTTAATGTTCTGGTAGTTAAACATGGAATAATTTCTTGCACTAGAAAAGAGAGAGAGAGAGAAATTTGGCGATTTGATGTTAGGGAACGCCACAATTCAATAAATATGCATTTTAAGGTATTCTGCGTTTGCAGCTCAGTTTACCAGAAATACTCTGGTAGAGACTGGGTAAGTAACGGCATGCGTGGAAACCAGGATACGGAACTGAATTCCACCTGTTCTGACGTAAAACTGGCTATAGGCTATTCCCGGTAAATTGAGCACTTTTTCAAGGTCTCTAGCTTGGACTGATAATCAATAAATATACATTATTGTAGCCTTAGGCCTTAACTTTCGAGTCCGGCAAAAAATATATATACTAAAGAGCCAAAAAAAACTTGTACACCTGCCTAATATCGTGTAGGGCCCCCCGAGCACGCAGAAGTGCCTCAAGACGAGGTGGCATGGACTCGACTAATGTCTGAAGGTATGCAGGAGGCAATCCACACCATGAATCCTGCAGAGCAGTCCACAAATCCAATCTGCGCCAATTTTAGAAAGGGTTGAGTGTCTGTCACGTTTAATGATTCTCGTCAGTCGTCGTTTGTCCCGTTCTTTCACGATCTTTTTCCGGCCGCAGCGATGTCGAAGATGTGATGTTTTACCGGATTCCCGATATTCACGGTACACTTGTGAAATGGTCGTACGCGAACATCTAAATTTTATCGCTACCTTGGAGATGCTATGTCCCATCTCTCGTGCGCTGATTATAACAAAACGTTCAAACTCACTTAAATCTTGATAACCTGCCATTGTAGCAGCAGTAACCGATCTAGCCGCCAACCGCATCGTATTACTGTGATTGGTTCCATACCTCCGTTATTTGCATACGCACGCCTATGCCAGTTTTTGTGGCTCTTCAGTGTATATACACTGTGTTTATTACTTACATGGCAGTATTAATTTTAATAACTGGTGGAATAATAAAAAATTGCTGATAGGAAAAAAGTAACTAGGGCATCAAAAGTGCTCACTTTACCGTGAGCAGCCTATTTTCACTGAGACGGCAGCCAATGAAACCACAGCTAAGGTTCTGGTATATAGGGGACTGGGGATCATAGCCTTTAGGTCTATGAACTTACGGAATTGTTCTGTTCCTGGTAATTTTTATCTTTCAAGTTATTTCGACTCTTAAATAAATATCCTTTCAGATTAATAATGTGATTGTTGAAACAGTGCCAAACGAATGTATAGCCTATCATGCACTTCTCCCATTATTGTAACACAAGACGATTCCTAGAAGGGTTTCGGAGTACCTACCCCAGTGGTACATGGTCCACACTGCCCTAGCGACCCAAATTGGTAAGTACTGCCTACCTTTCGGACGGTCAAAGGCACGCTTTATAATTTATGTTTCATTTCCTTGTTAACTACGTGACTACGATTGCCTCATCAAGGAGATATTTGGTGACTGTGATATAGATACTGATTATTGTCGTATAATTATGTAGTCTATCTTGGGAACGCTACATTATTGAACTTATTACGGAAGTGCGCCCTATTCTTTTAAGGAAGTCGTTTGACGAGTCAAAATAAGATCTGCGTCCTCGGGTACCTATCCATGTAAACGACACACAGGCAGATTCAGTGTGACCTTCTGTTGTTTTTTATCTGTCTAGACTATGTTATTTAAGTAGTAAATCACTAATTCGTCAAAATGAAGTTAATTTTTATGTACTTTGTGGTAAGTTGAACGCAAGACGAGTACATTGAATATGAACCACACTTTTTATTAACACGTTCTATGTAAATGTATCTTAGGTAAAGGCCGTTCACGGTAATGTATAAGCACTTTTGGAAGTCCTGCTCAAGAGCTACTTAAGCGTCCTTTAGCTAGATGTAAAATTTTCATACAGTGAAAACTTGTAATTGTTACAAATCTATGTGAGTTAAATAAGCAAATTCATACTGTAATGTGTATAAGGAAAATTAAAACCAACATATTTGCAATTAATTTGAACACTTCACTCCCAATACGCCAAGACCTGGGAACGATTTTATTTAATTTTTTTCAAACTTAAGTCTGTATGCCCGGATGGAAGATTACTCGGACAATTACATGCAAGCCTTAAAAGCCGCTTGTATGGATGGTTTCATGGAATATTTAGCCATCTGCTGGCTGTTTTCATTGACCCTTTCGTAATTGGTTGTGAGCAATTTTCGATGGAAGGTATCCTACAAGGTTGAAAATTTAGCCAATCAGAGAAAGCGTGGTAGAATCATTTGGCATGTTTTGAGAAAGAGTTTAAGACTATTAAAAATGAATAAATAGTAAGTATAAAAACCACGAAAATATCTACTGATTCTAAAACAAAACTGTGTGAAAATTACAGTAAACATTCGAGTTTGTTCAACACAAAAGTTCCACTTATAACAAAGGAACGGTTATGCTCTGGTGCATAAACGCATAATGCTCGTAAACACATAACGCTGTAGCCGTGAGTGAAGATTGTTCCTGAACCACAGCCGCAGAAGTTCATTCATAAAAATATGCACTTGTTTTTTCTTGTGCGGCAAGAAGTATAGGTGGAAAGATAATTGTAATGAACCATCCACAATAGCTTCCATGCTGACTCGTGTAGCTGGCCTCGTGGATGATTCCACCCGAGCTTGTACGGAAAATGTTATCGTGTAATACAGGCTTCAGTTATGAGCCACCGCTCGAATGTACTACGTTTGTATGTATGCAGTTAATGGCTGTTGACGAAAAAGTGAGCACTTTTTTAAACAACCTTAGAAAAATTCACTGTTGCAAACTGCGTACATTTTAACAGGCGCACTGAGTGGCATACGCCCAGTAAAGTTGGCAACGATGGAGTTAAAGCTGTTTCATGTCTTAACGTTGAATTAAAACATTTGTGAAAATTGAGTTAATTGATTTGTCTTTCTGTGTTTTCGCCACGCATAAAAGTGTTAGATTTATAAAATTTTTTAAAAATATCCACTCTTCCAATAATTCCACTATGTCTTTTGACCGAAGCATGAATACAGTGATCAGGTCATGGTAATGTAAATTTTTTTTGGCAGAATAATACATAACGTTGATGCGCGTATATCCTGAGGCAAGGGGTTTGAAAAGTGCTCAGCTTACCGTCAACAACAAACATAGCGAAGCGAGCCTTATGACGGGATGTCGTGTGTGCGTGTGTGTGCAGGTTAAGGACACGCCCTGGGAAGGCGGCGTGAGGGGAGTGGCATTGGTGTGGAGCCCTCTCATCCCCGACACACCCAGAGTGTCGCACGACCTCATGCACATCCAGGATTGGCTGCCCACGCTCCTCGGTGCAGCCAACTACACCGCAGGTAAGCTGCCTCACCACGCTATGGGATTCGGATTTAGGGGGGACCTGCCCAATTGCACTCTCCCCCCACCAGAGTGATGCGCAAGTATTACTCTGGTTAAACTTTTCCCTATCATAATAAAGAGCATGATTCCTATCCTCTGTCTCCTGTAGCATTTTCTGTTAAACATGATAATGCATGAAACAATTTTTTTATTCTTTCCTGTCGAAAGGGTTTTTACTGTGACTATGCTGGTTTTTCCCTTTCTCTTCTAAATATAGTTTAGCTATAAGTGCACTTAGGGAGGTTGTCATGGCCAAATGCAGGCCATGACAACCTTATCCCTCTTTGCCACGATGCATGTCTCCTTGAATGATACTCCCTTCCTTGTAGGCGTACGGGGCTTAGTCCTGAGACGCACTTAACTCCCGTCCCTACCGCGGGTTCATATAACACTTAGTTTTAGAGTAGTAAGTAAAAAAAAATATCACCACGCCACAGCATTACCAGCTACTAAAGCGAGTGAACATATAAGAGTGGCTCTTAACGTCGAGGTCTTGATAGCCGATGAGGGTGAAGCGAGGTGAGGATGGAGCAGCACCGGAACGCGAGTGCAGGGGAAACGGGAGATCCCCGGAAAACCCCGTCGACAAGCGGCATCATCCGGCACGATTACTACATGTGAAAATACGGGAATCGAACCCGGCTCACCTAGGTCGGAGGCGGGTATTCTTGCCACTACACCTCCGTGGCCCCCAACCAACAATAAAAAAAAATTGATTTAAATTTCAAAATATATTTAAACTGTAAATACCAGCCGGCTTTATAATGTTACAAAAACAACTAAACAAATAAGCACTGGGCGGTACAATATTATAATAAAATATGACGGATTTTCCTTCTGAGATGCCAACATAGTATTTATTTGATGAAAATACCAAACTAGTTGGAAACTTATTTCATCGCGTTTTTGTTACATGCGTACGAAGGGAAACCTGATTTTCGCGAAAAAAGATTCACGCAGGCTAGACTTGAATAGTGTTGATGATGAACTGCTCTTTTCTTTGGTTATCAGTAGCTTATCTTTGTGACGAGATAGTCTGGTATCTGACTGGGCCAACCAGAATGAGGTTACTGCAAAAGTGAACAGCTGTGATTCTCGGACAGGCATATGAGACGCGTAGCAAGTAAAACCATCCAATTGCGAAATTATATGTGAATCTAAGTGATTTGAAATCTATCGTGACAAGAACCCTTTTCGCGAAAATCGGGTGTCCCTATGTGCAATTAATTTACACTCAAAAATCTTGTGCCAAACAAATTTTCAATACGACGCATTTCTGCTGAATTATTTCAGGATATAGAAATAACATAATATGGCGGTATAAAAATGCAAACACACAAAAAAAGATATATAAGGTACAGAAATATACATTGATTTAATATTAGCAACATAAAGATAGAAAAGCTCCCGTCAGACATCACTATTTTTGGGGATGACGCCCATATGCTGCAGTAGTCCTTGGGGCATGACATATAACGACGTCCTGTTATGAAGAAGCCGAGGACGCAGTGGCATGGAAAACGGGAGAACCCCGAAGAAACCGAAAGGAAGTCGACGACGTCCGCCATGTTTCTCGCATGCAAGGCCAGCGTGGTTTGCTTTGTAAATACAGAGCTTCCGCTGATATCGATAACACGTGGAAAATGTTGAAGTAACTTGTTATTCGTCCGACTGGAGCCATATTTTATATTAAATATATGCAGATGCTCATTTCCACTGGCAGCTGTTTGTATTTTTTATGCTGTGTACAACAGTCACTGTGTAACCCGTTTATTTGCCGTATGTTTATATGCATGTATAAACATTTAGGTAAGGTCTTGTTAGGTTCGTATAGGTTAGATTAGGTTCAGTTGTATTGTGCTAAATTTTGCTACTTTTTACCCTTTCATTCTTATATGTCAAATTTTTTATGTTTCATTATTTTATTTTATTTATATTTATTTTAAATTGAAAATAATTAAATGGTCTAAAACTGCATGCATTTATTTAATTGTTTTATGCTGTCAAAGATGATGTAATATCCAACCCCGCTTGAGCAACTGTTCCACATTTTAGGCGACCCATGCTGACTCAAGGAAAACTGCCTAGTTGGAATCACCTCTAGGAGTACAACCTTAATGTAGCAAAGTTTAAAATTACTAAAGAAATTTTAAGAATAAATGAAAAGTTGTAATTGTTTAATTTGTAAATAGAAAAGAAGTGTATTTAGTAAATTGAAAATAAGTGTATATATTGTGAGGGAATGACGCTACAACAAAGTGGGTACTGTCAGCTGCTGTCTGCTTTGAAAGGCTTTCTATCTCTCTGACTTGACGCACCTACGAGACGCTTGTATAAAACGGTTTTAGCACTGAAGCTTAGAACGATAAAACGCAGGCAGCTGGCGGAGTTCTCTTTTGTGCTGGAAATTAATACTGTTGGGTGTTATGGCCGAACAATGAGAAGACAGAGATCAATAGGTTTACTCTCTCGAGCAGGGCAATTGCTGTTCATAAAATGTATCAAAATATGGTTTTAATGTGTGAATTTTTAATTGAAATTTATAATCTAAGACAGAAAGAATATATGGCATGTATTGCAGATCTGCCGGCGAACATGGACGGGCGCAACATGTGGCCGGTGCTGACGCAGAACGAGAGTGCCCCTTATAGCGACCTGCTGCTGGTGCTCGACCGTGGTCGGGGGCTGGCCGCCGTGCGCAGCGGCGACTGGAAGCTGGTGCAGCGTGAGTCCCCGCCGTCATTTAACTATTTACTCCTGCTGTCCCTGTGACAGTACCTGGGGACCCCGTATCTTAAATTGGAAGTTGGTGCATAGTGAGCGCCCGCCCCCTTTACAGACTTCCTTCCGCTGTCCCTGTGCCAGGACCTGTGAATCCCGCAACATTCTGTCTGCTGCTAGGATTTATTCTACTAAGGTTGAGAAACTCAGTGATAATAGTTCGGCAACTAAATGTTTCGCCGCCTGGTAGCACTGGTTTCGCATGTGTACTGGATGTTATAAGTTTCGAATGTGTTCATATTAGTTAATTGTAATTTTCATTATAAAAATTTTAATTTTTTTAAATCTTTTGATTAGTTATTGCATTGCATTTATTCTTCACACTAGAGTTTAAAATTAACGAAATATGTCCACATAGTATTTAATATTCGGTTTTGAAACTGTACTAATCAAAATATTGTATTATACAATTACTTGAATTTGATGTGACAACAGAATCTACAACTTCCTTTTAATGACAGCAATATTTATTTCGTTCCTAAAGTAGTATTTTTTTTAGTTTAACTAGCGTGTGTATGAAAGGTCAATGTCAAACACAGCTATAAAGTTACTCTATATTTACATTAGAAGGCGTGAATAGTGTATACGAAATAAAGTTAATTTATACAGGAAAGTATATCATAATTACAGCCAATCACAAACTTTTACACGCAAATAAACAGAATTTGTCTATTAACCGCCAACTTGAAAGCAAACTCTTTGGAACACTAGCGCACCTTGCGGCGGAAATTCTCCCTGTACTAAACTCTCCCATAAGGAGTCTCGTTTTGTTTCCAACCTGAGTTTATTAAACCTTACTGCTACCTTAAACGTCTGCGTAGATATGCATAGGCGGTTCACGATTAATTGAGCTCTTTTCAAAGCCCTGCTTAGGATCTACCTTTATTCTCATTTTAGAATATAAATTCATCATAGGTAGAAATAACTTTGCTATGGCCCTGATTACTTAGTTCATGCGGTATACGAGTGAAACAGTGGAACTATTCGGAATGGTAATGCATTACTAATATGCAAATTCGTACTCTTAACGTGTATACAACCAGAAAGACTAATTACACCGGCCATAAATTTAAAAATCACACTCACAAGATAAGTCCTAGAAGTACAGTATATGTATTAATTCATTGACAGCTCAACAGGAAGCCAAACATGCCAGTTAGTATTCTAACATACATTGTTAAAAGACAGTATTTTTTTTCTAATGTAGATTTCAAAAATGGTTACTTTAACATACGCAGCCTATACCTGCTTTATAAATCACTTCTTAGCGTAAGTCAACTTTCAAGTGCCGCAAATATTTATTTTGTTTATTAAAGGAAACGTACCTTAGAGTTGTCAAATTATCTTGTTTTGAGAAACATTATAATTTTTAAGAAATAAGACTGTTTCTTATAATTTGCTGCTAATTTTGCTACAGAATTGCAAGTAAGTGTTTTAAGTTAAAGTTTATGCAATAACTGGAAGGAAATGTTTTTTTTGTTGATTTAAAATGTGTATAAATAAACACAAACAAGATACAATTCGTAATTTTCATGAATGATTACAATGACTTATGTCAATATTGTTTGCAACAAACTGTATGGGGGCTGTTTTGATATTTATAAATGTCTATTTCTCTCAGGAGTCCTTAAAATAATAACAATTAATTTAATAATATCTGCTTTAGGTTACCTTCCTTCGAAGGATATGTGCATATATAAAGCAAAGAATTCTACAACAAATTTTGATTTTAAATGTGTAACTGACACAGTGGCATACATTGCTGTCTTTTTCCTAGGAGTGAAATGTTAAAAGCTGAACGCATATCCTTTAGCGATTTCATCGCCTCTTCTTCCCCCAGCCTAAAATTAGGAGCTGCGGCGACTTAACAACATAAAGCTTGCCAAAATAATTTCCCTTAACATTTTTTTAGTAGATTTTTGTTGATGTGTCTTCTTGGGCAGAATCAAACTGGTAATTCTCCTCCCACGTAAACTTAACACAAGGTACGTTGTAACTAAAATTCCATAAATCAAGAGACCATCGAAGATGGTTTCGAAAACTTTCGTTCTTTCGCGTGGTGCTTTGGAGGCTGATGGGCTAAAGTAAGTTGGGAGAGGGGGCCTCATAAAGAAATGCACACATTACTGAATAATTCTAGTGGTCTTACCTTCCCATCTTGAACCTGAGATAGCACAGCACCAATGCCTACATCACTAACATCACTGTCCAAAATGAATGCACCCTCACTTTTCGGGAAACCGAGGACTCATGGAAATATCATAATTTTCTTTAGTTTATTAAATGCATCATTACACTCAGTAGTCAAATGAAATCTCCTTTTCACCTTAGTCAGTTCATGTAGTGGCTTGGCAATCGTGGCAATCCCAGAAACAAATCGACAATAGTAGGCACATAATCCCAGAAAACTCCGCACTTCAGTTTTGTCCGTTTATGTCGGATAATTACTTATCGTTTTGGTCTTCTCGGGGTCTGTTTCAATCCCATGGGCCGACACTACATGCCCAAGAAATTTATAACTAGTTTCAAGTTGGCAGCGGCCACTTTCTGGAATACAGAATCTAACCGAGATAGGTGCTCTTCAAATGTCCTCCCTGTCAGAACAATGTCATATAGGTAAACCTGACATATTTAAAGACAAAACATTTTCCATCAGGCATTCGAAGGTGGCAGGGGCATTACGTAGCCCAAAAGGCATAACTTTTAACTGCCAGGTTATTTTCCCTTGGACACAAAAAACAGTCTTCTTTTGGTCCTCTGGGGCAACTTGCACTCCCAGTACCCACTCTTCATGTGCAAAGTAGAAAACCACTGTGAACTCGCTACTGTTTTAATGTGCATCTATCCTTGGAAGTGAATAAGAGTCTTTTTTTGTCACATTATTAAGCTGGCGATAATCTACACGAAACCTCAGTAAGTCATCTTTCTTCTTAACAAAAAGAATGGTTGATGGCCATGGACTAACTGATGGTTCTATCACATCTAAATCCTTCATTTTTTTCAGAACTTCCTCAACTGCCTCGTGCGAAGCTAGTGACAGTTGTCTTAGCGGTTGCTTAATGGGCGTGGCATCTCCTGTATATATGTGATAGCAGAATCAATCCTTCCAAAGTCATATGGTTCACACGCGAAGGCATCCCTATTTTTCTGCAGTAGTTCAGAGATAGCATTCTCCTGACGAAAGTTAAGATAATATTTCGTTCTCTCTATAAATTCCCCCATTACTTCTCGTAAAGAACATTCTATTTGTCAAACTCTCGAATCTTCTGGCTCATTTTGAAATACCTTTCTGACCTGCTTGCAAACACCTATCAAGGCCCCCTCCTCAATACGAAAGGCACTATCGGTCAAATTTATTATTCTAACTGGAGTACTGTTAGAATTATAAGAGACCTAAATTCTTGATACAACGAATTTACCTGGCACGATGCCAGTCCTCTCTGCTGGCTCAATTACACCCAAATATCTGACAAACATTCCTAGGCGTCTGTCTGTAATGACAATTTCACTAGAAGCAGGATGTACAGTAGGCCGACCACATACTACTGGGCCGCTAATTCGGGACGACAAATCGTGCAGTGTTGACACCACCAACTGTGTACTGCCTATCTGTAGCAAACCATGTCTAGTATGGATACAGCACCCCAGCCTACATAGTACATCAAGCCCCAAATATCCATCCTCTATTTCTGCTATATAAACATCGTGTTCTATGCTAAGGTCACCAAAATTCAAGAACACTTTTCTCTTACCGATAACTGGCGTGGTCTCACCTATTACTGTAGTCAAATAGCATTTTTACATGTTGTCATCGGGCGATCGCTGGCCTTATTACTGTTATGTTCGCCTTAGTGTCAACCACCATCCGGAAAGAAACATCATTCAGGCTCCCCTCCATCAGTATTGCATCCCAATCCTGTTTCACCGACCGTACATGTAAGAATATGGAGACCTTCCCCTAGCAGTCACCGACCTTAGCCCTCTAAGATCGGTGTTTACAAGTTTTCCGAATGTGCTAATTTCTCACCTGCCTCTCGGTTCCTCTATTATCGCTGCAACTTCTTCTGCTGTTACTGTTGTTGTGGAGAGTAGGCTCTCAGGTGCCCCGACAGTCCACATGATCGACATCCCGGCCATGCGGGTGGGAGGCGACGAGACTCTGTAGCACGGACTCTAGAAGCAATGTCTCTCATCGTCGTCTCCAACTCCTTCAGTGTCTTCGTTATTCTGTCACTGACCGTAACATACGTCGGGGTGCGTACACCTGTCTCACTGACTCCACCTCCAGTGCTCATTCCAGGGCATGTTATGGGGTGGAGCCATACGTAATGCTTGCCGTATCTCTGTGTCGGCGATGGCATCTCTGAAGAAGCCGAATGCGATGATTTCGCACGCCTCCACAGGGTATCCTACATTATATAGGTGGGAGAGCAGCACAATGTGTTGCCATAGCTCTTGCAGTGGCTCCCCTGGTCGTTGGGTGCGGCTTTGCAGTTGGGCATGGTGGACATGTCACAGGTATCGGTCGCCGAAACATAGCTACAACGCCAACACCAGTGTGGGGTACTCCAGTCGATGTTGCTCTGGCATACATTGTATTATGCTCAGTGCTGGGCCTCTCAGTACAGTGGCGAGGTAGTAAGCCCGCTGTTCGGTTGTCCAGCCATTTAGGGTAGCGACTATTTCAAACTGGTGTTGGTACTCCCGCCATGAATTCTGGCCATCGTAGGGGGCGGGCTTAATCAGGACTCCCTTCCCCACTGCTGACTGCGCGACACCGATGCTGCAGATCCTCTTGCTCTCTCCTCCGAGGCTGCTGTATTAGTTTATACTTGCACTGCTTCATACTTGCATTGCTTATTCACTTTTCTCGGCTGTCAATGGGGTGGTAGGTGAACTCCGCTGCTGAAGGAATTCCTGTCATTTCTTCTTCGCTGCACTAATTTCCTGTTTCACTTCATTCTCGGCACTGCACATCCTGTTGTTTACACTTTTCACTATTTCAGTTACGCTGTTCATTCTTTCATTCACATTGTCAATTTTCCCGTCCACACAGTCAACTCTCGTGTTCACTAATTCCCTAATGCCCTCTATTTTCGTATCTAAAATGTATATTTCCTTATTTACTAAATCAGTTACATTAGTTACCTGGCTATTAACATACTCGTTTACACATACTATTACTGAACTAGCTTACTTAATTACATCTTCTGTCAAGCTATTTACACTTGCGCTCACACTAACCATCTGGCAACCCAGCCCCTCCAGTTAATGCTCGCAGTGCTTTCAGTTCTGCAGACATTTTCCTTGTTAACATTCACTGCGTCAGTTGTTCAAAACAGTCTTAATAATTTTCACCCGCAACTATTACAATTAGTTTATTTGTTTTAAAATCACTAACTAGTTACCTATACTCTAACTGCATTTACAATTGATTAACTAATTATTGCCTCCATCCAACTTTTGACACCAGTGTTACATTGACACCTGAGGGGTGTATCTGATTTCGTGAGGGGATGGTGGTTATAATAACAAAATAAAATATCTCAATTTGATTTCTCATTTATTCACACAGCTATTATTTACAGCATTCAATTATCTATTTCCACACTTACTCTTTTTATTTCTTAGTGAGTGCAATATTTAATGTATATTTCAACTCTAAGTAAAGTTTCTCTTTGTATCTCTATTTAGTTATTGTCAGTTAACTTATACTCATCATGAACACATATTCAGTCTATCTGGTTGCCATCATTAGTAACGTCTTTCAATAGTCCAGCCTGCCAGCCGTACTCTTCCCTGCTTGATACTCGCAGTCACAGATTTTCCTTCCGCCGGTCACTTCTCTCGTTGCTCGTCTTCCATCGCTTGGAACTCAGCCACTCATTCACTCATTAACAACTCCTGGTCCGGAGGCCCGTCGCACAATTTATACTCTGCTGGCATTGACCTGGAAAGTTCGACGCACCCCGAGTCATTCGGACAGAATCTAGGGCAGTAAACAACTAGAAAATTCCTCAGATAGATGCAGAAACTGAATAGGACCAGGGTCAGCAGTGTGTGCCACAAAAATTATAATCGTGTCGACTCGCTTTCTGTAACAGATACGCAGCCACAGGTCTATCGCTCGCATGCCATTCAAAACAATCCATTGACTTGCTGCCGCCGCTATTATGTAACTGTTGTCCTTCACTTCCACTCGCTCGCGCGGGATGCGAAGCAGCGAGCAGGTAACTGTATAGTCAACACATAATTTGCTTATTGGCTGTCACAACAGAGAGGAACAAGTTCCAGTCTACAGTGGGTCACCCATAATTCGTTTTTTTTTTTTGCATGTTTATTAGAGTCCGCCATTGTGTGTCGAACATGTCGTGGTCCAATTTCGAAAAGAATGTGTACAAGTATTTCAAACCCTAGGCTGTCCCAAAATGAATCAGCGAGTCATGTCCTGGTGTATCCTGAGTATTCACAGTCTAAAGATGAGGTCTGTAAATGCATGATTACTTCCAACTTTTATGAAGCGCTCTTAAGGATCTAATTGTAGGATATTCTTCCGCCTCAAACAAACATCCAAATCAGATTCTGCCATCGTCGATACAACAGAGAAAGTCAGATGGTCAATAGTAATGAAAAAGTTCGTTTACTTGAAAATTTTCAACAGTGGCATACAAAGACAGAGGGATTGTAAATACATCTCAAATATTTTTCTTGCAATAACTGTTTTCTTGCCTCAAATCCTATTTTTTTTATATTGCTCCTGCAGAAAAAAACAGTCTATTGTTAGGGCACGAAGAGTGGCAATTGTGCAGCTCGCACGTGCACTTCATTCAGAGGGAATGTTTGCGTGCAGGCACTACGAACGTGGGCAACAACGACGGTTGGTACGGGCCGACGGGACGCGACCCAGACCTCGAGTACGACGTGGCGCAGGTGCTGTCGAGTGCCGCGGCCGTCGCCCTGGAGAACACGTCCAGCCCGCTGGCCGGCAACCAGACGCAGCTGCTGGAGCTGCGTGCAGAGGTCTCCGTCGTCTGCAACACGTCCGAGACCACCGACGCGCTCGAGCACAGTCGCAACTCTCTCTACTACAACGAAGGTGAGTGGCCGTCATCACTGAGACATCATACTCGCATGGCGGGGAAGCTGGTGCGCTCGTGTTCGGCGCCCAACATCCATCACGACTCGATTTATTTGTACAATGTCTGTCGACCGAGTGAATTGGAGCAAATTGTTCTTTTAGGGTCCTATTAACTTCACATTTTGTTCACAAAACCTAGAAGTTTAGAATTGATCACGGTGGGCTGTAGTCAACAGGCTAATCGTCATCCGCCATTTCGAACCGGATACTGTTCCTGAGGCTTTAAAAACAGATTCTCGCATGTGGTGAATAAGCTGAATGATGCACAAAAAAATCTATGCTCTCAGCTCCAATCACATTTCTCACCAGAACATTTAGTAGAATTTATAATATTTGGTGAACCTTAAGGCATGTGGAGGAGTGCTGTTGAGATTTGACACATATGTGCTCATCGTACACGAAGAGAGATATAGAACGAGACCTAGGCTGTAGAGGTGATGGGATGAGACATAGGGAGAAAAGTGACAGTACCCCGAGAAAACTAACACGTCAACAGCAACGTCTGCCAAATTTTTCACACACCAAAGTTAGGTTTGGCTTCTTCGGGAATCGAATCTGGATCGACATGATGGAAGGCCAGTGTGATATCTGCGCGTACACTGTGGCCGACAGTTTCAGTTGACCTGACTAGGTATCTGCCAATCGCTACTCGCCCTAGGCGACACAGGGAATCTAGTGTTTATTATCTTTGTGGCACCACACAGTAGATAAGACATACTGATGACAAAATTAAGACGATTTTCAAGGTACAGAAACCTCGAGAGCTCTATATATTTAACAAAGAACAGCATCTCTAGCATACACCACCTTATAATCAGATGACTTGGTCCTCTATTGCTATGGTTGGTAAGATGTTATGCTTGCTCGGCGAGCAAATATGACCAGTAATAATTATATGAATGGTTTTAGTTTACTTTTCCTCAATTCTTCATTACTTAATTTAGGAGTGCATTATAATCAGAAACTCCCACCACTGTAACTTTTTTGTGTGTACGTCTAATCTGAAATAAAATATCTGAAAATAATTATTTGCATCACTAAAGTCATAGTGATTACTGTAACTCATACTGATTTTCCCATTATCTCTTTGATCCGACTCCTTGTTTTCCGGTACACAATACCCAAACGATATTCGGTAACATCTTAGATGATACATTTTTCATTAAGTAACGTTTATCAGACGGAAACTGCTTTCATCTTAAAGGTGTTCCGTTTCTTCTGAGCTGGTGCGTGATAAGGCGTCATACTCGTTCGGTAGTCCGACCCGATCATTCTCCTGATTGACTTATATTATGAGCACTAATTCGTTTCCTCAGAACCTATTATGATTTCGGTAGTCACATCATTTATAGTCTTTCTAAATATAAACGTGCAATGTAAAAGCTGAAATTCAAAAGTTTTTTTTAAATGCATACTCACAGTGTTGACCACTAAGATGAGTATTCTCTTTAACGGTGCATTGTTTTGTATTGAAAGACTAAAGGCAAAGAGAATTTCAAGATTATGGTTAACCCTGAAGCAATATGTGACTTTCACTTTTCCAGATGTTAAGCGTTAGGTATCAACATCACAACTATCTCGCCACATGCGCATGGATCCTAGGCATCGAACAACAACCCTACTAACTAGTCATATCTCTAGACGTATTTGGCTGGGATGGCAGCCTGCGGTGCGAGGGGATGTAGGTTCAAGTCCCGAACAAGGCATGCGTGTGTGTGTGAGCTCTTTCGAGTTTCAGACAAGAGTGGAACAGTGCTGTTACATTCTCGAAAGAATGGAAATGCATAAAAGGAAATACTTCATGGTAGAGCGTGGAAGATCTCGTTTGGAAACCAAACCAAATCAGGAAAATATAAAATCTAATAATCTAACTGCACTTAGACCGTTCAGTCCCATAGTTTTTATTACTGTAGATCTGGTCTGTGCTTTACGTGTGCTTACTTAACTGTCACAGCCAATGAAATGCATGCATGGTGGCTAGAGGTAGTGGGGTCAACCACCACAAATGAGAGCTTTAGAAGCGCCCTCAAATTACGTTAACCGCATGACTGAACTGAGTGGTGAACCTTGCTGTGTACACCTCAGATCTTGAGTGCCCTCTCTGAGCAATATGTCCACCATAGTAGGCCCAGGTACTTAATTAATTGAGTTTAGTCTACTCGCCGGCATTCAGGCCCAGAGGTCCGCATTCAACTACAGTAGGGACCTCAACGCCTTACGTTCAGAACGCTGGAACATACAATAAGGGAGGCAGTTTACGTGGTCAGCGTATTCCACCACCCCTGCCGTAAAAGCGTGTTTATTCTCTACCAAAGCTTGCAACAACTTCAAAGCTGGGTCGAACCTGCTTCAGACAACTCTTCTACCAAACAAACCCATGGTGAACCCCGAATCGAACAGGTAAGATGCAGAAATTCAACCCAGGGATCCACGAATCCAACAAGCCTTCCGTGGTATATATGATAGTAGAAACCGAAAGCCTGTTCCATAATTAATAATAATGTTTTAGCTTCCACAGCGGAAAAAATCCAAATGTTGATAAAGTTGGTTTGTTGAAGTAGGAACTCTCTTTATTGTAGTTGATGTAGGTTGCTTTGCTTTGAGACCATTGAGAAAAAATGCAGATACAATCACAGACAGGATTAAAAGAAATAAATATTTGGTTATTACTCCGTATGTTAAGTCCATCTGTAGGGCCTAAACGAACATGTGGTTGCTTTTTCTGTGTTAAAGAGTCTATATGGATAATGGGAGGGACCAGACCAGCTCAAAAACATGCACATGTAAGTTAAGTATGAAATTATATCATGATTTATATGACATGCCCAAAGACTACGACTCAATAACAAACCTGCAACGGAACAAGGACGGAATTCCGCGCTACCTGGTATGACACAAAATTCAAATAGCTAATGTTTAAGTGTGCGTAGGACCTTTGTATCTAGCATGCAGGTCAACGTACTCGAGAAATATTTGTTTCCTTAGTTCTAAGTATAGATAGAAAAAAATTGCGAGGTCATTTACTTATAGGTTATACTTAACATTCGTCTGTATACTCAAGCCGGTACCTAGTATTCATTGACTGCTTACATCCACAGCCTTTATTGGGACTGCATTTCGTTACCTTCCTATTATTCATGGCCCAGCATCCAGAGGGGGTATCAGTAGTAATACGAACTCATAAGTGTTTGAAGTCTAACTTGTCCCTAAATTAATTCATGAATTTTCCAGGTTTCTAGTTATAGTTATGGAAATGTAGTACTTAACTTGGGCAGGATGTAGTCTGTATTTCTTCTGAGATAGAGGCGGGAGTGACAGCAAGGCAGAGACCATCAAACTCAGCCCTTTATTTGTATTGTAAAACATTTTTAAAAATACTTTCCAGTACTGAAAATTTCTTCAGCGATTTTGCTGTTGATTTCAAGTTATTCTGAAAATATTGTTTCAGATTACAGTCGAACAGTAATGTTATCACATTATTGTTTCAAAATATACTTGAACAGTCACTACATATAAGGAAAGCTAAGTTTTAACCTGACATTACTTGTAATAAGCTGGGAAATTGTAAACGCGTCACGCATCTGAAGTACTAGGACTCTATTCAAGAAACACTAAATTATTAATAATCAAAATGTTATATTTTTGTGAGTGGCGTAAGGGTTGTAGTATGATTATTTTCATAATGATTGACTGTTAACAGCGTTAGATAGTGAGGAGAATTAGGTTAGGTGGTGTTATGTTAAGTTAAAATTCAGTTCTATTAAAAATAAAATTGGAGGCCTATTATTGTCTTACAATTAAGTTCGTTTATTCCTCTTTAATTGACATATATGTCCTTATAGGATGTTCACAGTTTTAGAGCACTTTTGAAATCAAACTTTGAAAAATGTCACTACCCCTTAATGCATTTATTTTAACGGGCACGCGGTGTGCTATGCACCTAGTAAAGTTGGTAACGACGGAAGTAAAGTAGTTCCATGTCGTAACGTTAAATTTAAAGTGCTAGGTAAATATTAATGAACACTGAAAATATCTATTTTTCTTTCTGTTTTTTTTTAATTTATAAGTGTGCGAATAAAAAATAGTAAAATAAGTACTATTCTAATGTTTTAAAAGTTTCACTTTACCGACGCAGGAGTAAAGTGATATGGAAACTGGCGGTGTTAATTTTACACATGGCGGGAAAAATACACAGTGCTATTACAAGTAGATCTTAAACATTGTTCAGTTCGCAATGAACAGCATATATACATAGAACTAGTGTTTTTTTTTTTTTTTTTTTTTTTGCGAAAACCAATACGAGTACACGGTAGACTTCAATGCTATAAGCATCCGACAGCAGTTTGTTAACTGCCATTGGTTGCGGTCTGCTTGAGAAGGCGTTTTCGCACCTAACCCGGCCACTCACAATTCGGCAACATCGGCACCGCAACTACGTGATTCGTGTGCAGACAGTTAACACGCGTCAAAAGTAAATCAGCCAGTTAAGATAAATAAACTGTGTTTTGAAATGTAACCTNCGTGGCGGAGGACCCGTGCGAGATGGACAACGTGGCATCCTCGCATCCTGCGGAGCTGGCGCGCCTACAGCAAGTGCTGAAGGCCTACAACGAGACGTACGTGACGGCGCTCGCGCCGCCCGCCGACCCGACCAGCAATCCCAAGTACTGGAACTACACCTGGACCAAGTGGAAGGACTACCCGGCGCCCGCGGTCCTCGACTGAACCGCGCCCCCGCGCGTTCCCCCACCCCGGCCGGCGCAGTGAACCTAGCGCACAGGGGGAGAAACGCCGTTTCCCGATTGGCTGACCGGACTTCCTGAAACCTGGGCCTTCCGTCTGCCGGCTGACTAGTAGGTTAAGGGGCTTCCCTATTTTAAAAAAATTAATGCCTTCAGCCATTCAGACCCAGCATACGTAATCCAATCACGGTTGATTCCAACTTTTCGCAATCCCATCTAAAGTTCTACTTCCAGGATACTCCTCCGCCTCGAGCAAACACTTTAATAATGCTTTCCATAAGAACTATTTTTTACTATGCGTTACCAACACACCGGTTTTCTCCCTGTTTTTATTAATATTAATTATGTATAAAAAATTTGTAATTTATAAATAAAATTTTTATCTATCAGTAAATAGCGTTTTGTCATGAACACAAGTATAAAACGCTTGCAAAACATAGAATATTAAGGAAACAACAAAACACGTCCTCTACGGGGCGATTTTCAAAGGATTGATAAAAAAAATTATTGAAGAAACCGAGAATGGACTACAGGTAGTTGTTGGCCTGTATTGCACATTATGAAGCTCAATGACCAGTTATCTTACCTGTGGGTAAATTATTCGCAACCCATCTTAATGATCTGGGTCATAATTGGTTCATATAACTGTAGCCGAACATATAGCCTACAGCTCATTAGTGTTGTATCGACATAAGTACAGCACGCATCAGANGGTTCATATAACTGTAGCCGAACATATAGCCTACAGCTCATTAGTGTTGTATCGACATAAGTACAGCACGCATCAGACGTAACTTAAAGTGGTTCTGGAGGTGTCAAGGTCCACGAACAGGCTTTTGCGTGTGTTCTGTTTCCTCAAGAATTTAAAGCAGCGATTATTGGGCTTNAAATTTTTTTTTTTTCGTTTGTAACACATGGTAACGTAAATTAAAGTGGTTCTGAAGGTGTCAAGGTCCACGAACAGGCTTTTGCGTGTGTTCTGTTTCCTCAAGAATTTAAAGCAGCGATTATTGGGCTTTAATACAGCAATCTGTTCATAAAGATACAGCACTGTCACTATAGTTTAAGACACTGTTTTACAGAAGAACAAATATCGTGAACAGAGGGCTGCTTACAGGCATTTTTTTTGCCGAGTTCGAAACTTTCCAATGAATCAAGAGAAAAATATCGACATTAATTTGTGTACTGGAAAAAAAATTTACACTGAAATATTTAACAGTAAAAAAAAAAAAATGTGATCGACACGGCTGCTTATAAGACCCGTGTAACGAATAGGGAGGCCCATTATGAGATGCTGATTGGGGAAGGGCCATACAGCATCATTGCACGCCAGTTGGGTCCATTTTGCTGGCGTTCGAGGGTAAACGGTTGTTTCACCCCTGTGTACTCTGTAATAGCCGGGTTGGGGCACATCCGACCTAGCATTCCTTCCTTTCTGTTTCGCTTTGTTCCTGTTCAACTCCTCAGTGTGTAGAAGTACAAAACGTCAGGGGTATCGGAACGCGAACGCTCCTTCGCTTTGTCCAATACGTACAATTACGTTAATTCAATCTCTTTTACAGTGCTCACGATGCCTGGTTTACAGGTGTAAAGAATACTCTATGAAATAAATTATCCAGTGGGAATTTTTCTCCGCTGTTCTAGACAACGTGGCTCTGTAATCGCTTCAACTTGCCCGTGGAGCCATCGTGTAGCCAGCCAAATAACTTTTCAGTATTCGTTGCTACTTACTTACACTGAGACGCGTAAATTATCCCAAATTCATTTCACACCAGGCTATACTTTAAACACTCATACATTTGCGCTGATTTTACGATTGGGCAATAGCTCCTTCAAAACTATCTGAGGTACTCTTTAGCGACGATCTACTCGAGTATCGAGTAGAAGAAAGAGAAGACATACTACAGAAATGATCCTGTGAAGTAAAGACTTTTGGGGCTGTTTAGCAAGTAAAAAATACCTGGTAGTAGTGTCATCGAATAATGTAGAACGCAGCCAGAAGGACTGAAAGCCTACTAATCACTGTGATGTCGGCCAGTGATGGGGAGAGATAGTAAATCTCGGTTGGCGCATAAGCACGAGGTATTTTGCACCGGTGAAGGTGCAAGGGAGGTAGAGATCGAGCAGTGGCAGATTGTAACGGCAGGTGAAAACGGGAGATCCCGAAGACAACCCGCTGCCCAAAGGAAACGTCCGCCACTTTTTTTGCTAACGCAAAAAAAAACGTGAACTCACCGATTAGAGGCAAGTGGTCTGACCACTACGCACAGTGACCTATAATTTCTGCCAGTGATCGAACAGGGCTCGTTCGTGAAACCATGACTGTAAAGTTTAAAATAATGTCAGAAGAACTTACCATGCTTTTGGGGAATGGATCATCATGATTGCAGTGAAACGAATTTTTTTTTTTCGCTAGAACAAACAGTTTTTTTCACAAAGTCTTTAATTCTGTTTTGACTAGCCTAGTAGTTCTTATTTGAAACGCATGTTAATTTTCAAGCAAATAGAGCGAATCTTATGTATTCTCCTGCGTTCCTATATCCCTGAAAATATTAATTGTTAGATTTATTAGCTCTTTATAATTATGTATATAATGTGTTCTTTGCAGTTTGTCAGTCGTATTAGGTCTACATCTTCGAAGTTAAATGTATCACAGACTTACATGTTTCTGTTCGTAGAACTTATGTTCTATAGACTAGAATTTAATTAGTGCAAATTTTAGAATTCGGTGGCTGTAGGTTTGAAGTTTTATTTACAAAGTAACGAATGTTCAAATGATGGTGAATGACAATATGATGTAAAAGGAATATTTTATGGAAAATGGAAATACGTGTATATGTATTGAAATACTGAATATAAATGACTGTGATTTACAACAAGCCTACCGTTTGAAATTTATTTATTCCCAACACATGCGTTCTGTTGTAAAATATATCTGCAAATACGGATTGTGCTAAAAACGTGCCATCTACTTTAATTTGGAAATTTGGGGAGTTTGCATAAATAAAGACCCTATTCACTTAAAACGTGTGCAATAATACAAATAACCAAAAGAGTAAATCTTCAGTTAAACTAAATATTTTGTATTCGATTTCTAAATTTGTAATGTATTTGCAAAAGTTCATATGTGTATTCAACACGAATAATTTACATTTTGTCTTTTGCTGTATACCTTCAAGAAAATAAAAAACTTAAACCTTATAAGTTTTGATTAACACCAACAGTAATTAAATTAAAAGTGATTTTTTATTTCATAATTAGTACACATGCTTAATTGGAACACAGAAATTCACTTCCATAATATGCTGTAATTAGCAAACTGGCCAAAAATCTCTATTGTTTCTGATTATCAGCAAGCTTTGGGGTGATTTTTAAGCCTAAGAATAAAATGTAAGAATATTAAGTGCCATATACAAATAATTTAAACTCTCATTACCAAAGCAAACCAATTTTATCATTTACGACCAAAGTACACACAAAATTAATTCACCAGTTATCGCAAAAATAAATTTAATCTGTCAATACCTGTTATGTAAATATATCTACATGCTGGTATGATTTATTTAATTTTTGTCTGTGAAGAGCAACTACTACACTAACGTCTGTGAAAAATGCAACACCAAGAATGATACATGTGAGTGAAATGATTTTTATACATCATATTAAATGCATGACAATACACAATTAATTAGGTTTAGAGGACTTTACATGATCTCTGTCCTTGAGAATTCAGTATTGTGTGAAGCCTCCACGTGCTGCAATAAGAGTCCCTAAACATCGTGGCATGGAATCAAAGAAGACCTGGATTTGTTCCTGGGGAATCTCCCTCCACATGCATTGTATGCGAGTCCACAAAGAATCAAATGCGGTTGCTGGAGGACCCTGACGAACAAGTCGCCGATCAACCATATCCCAGACATGTTCGATGTGCGTCATGTCAGGCGAACGTGAAGGCCAGGTAAGCAGTGGTACACGTAATTTATTGAAGAAGGCTTGCACATTCCTCGCCACATGTGGCTGGGAATTGTCCTGCTGAAATATGGCATGTGGAGTGTCTGAAGGAAGGACAGTACCTCGGGCTCTACCCCTCCCTGGTTTAGGGGTTGCTGTTCAGATTGCCTTCAATATATAGGAGTTGATATCTTATGTTGTATACAATGGCACCCCATACCATCACACTTGACGCCTGTCCGCTATGCCACTACACAATGACGGCTGCCTGATTGCCGTTACCACGGTAGCGTCTAACATATATGCGCGCATCACTGTAGGACATATTTAAGAGGGACTCGTCCGAAAACACACAACATCTTGCCACTCAGCATGCCAGCGACGGCGTTCACGTGGCCATTGTAGTCTGAGGCTTTAGTGGTTTCTGGACAATGGAGGCCGACGCATGACATGCGTGCCATCGTCGATGGAGACAGGTCCACACCCGTTGCAGCGCTCCAGTGTCGAGCCAACACTGTGGACGAGGCTCTACGGTCCGTTACGGCCATGAGGACAAGATGGCGGTCACCCCGCGCTGTTGCCACATTGCGTGGTCCAGTACCCACTCGTCGCTGCGTACGACGCTCTTCTATCCACTGGCTCCACACGCGCATCACTGTCGTAGCAGCTTGCCCTGTACCAGCCTAAATGTCACGGTATGACAAACCCGTTTCCCGGAGAGCGATCATTCTACCCCGTTCGAACTCACTCGCATGCTGATAGGGCGACCTTTGACGTCGAAGAGGCACTCTGGCACTTGCTTTCACTGTTTTACTGCTCTTCACTGACTGAGCTTGGCGTAAGACTGATCTTTCCGGTCACACATAGGAGGGTGCTGCTAGGCCTACGTGTGCGCCATCTCTCTGCAGTCGTAAACACTTACTGCTGGTACACTCTTCTACATATCATCAGAGTTTGGGTTCATTCATGCTATACTTTCTGGGTGTTGCAATTTTCACAATCAATAGTGTATGTTTGTTTGTTCCTTGAGCACACAAAATATTATATTTCCCTTTGTACTTGTGACTGTGGGAATACTTATTTCCCTGTCTGTATTATCTTCGCTAAGTTACTAACTAAAGCCAATTTTAAAATGAATAAATTAGCCCTTTATACAACTAATTCCACAGCTGCATAGCATCATTATTTTATGGTCTAAGTTGCAGCACGCATTCCCCAGAAACATTTTATTTACGTCTTTAATTTGCGTTATTTTCATCGTAGTAGACATTGATGTAAAAAAGACCGTTTGAGTACTGCTGACAACATTCACTTCACGCTGTTTCCATGCCGTACCTTAGATATGATGGTGCTATCGTTTCCCTGCCGTTGTACTGCAGTTTCCAAAGTCCACTGGACGTTTGCGGTGCTGCGAGGCACCGTAGACAGAAGGGGACTGTAATGGCAGCCGACTGGGACATCGCACACCTCCAGGCGAGTCTTGGCAGCCGGCAGCTCATAACCCACCTGCGCACATCTCCCCGATGTACCGTACAATAAAGGAAGAATACAGTTTCAAAATAACTGCAACCATCACTGTAAAAATTGCGTGTCTGCAGTGCGGAAACTATCACCTGTGGGAATGAAGGCGAAACCTCTCAATCAACCCGCTAGGTCATGATTAGAGAA
The DNA here is from genome assembly GCA_002778355.1 of Clitarchus hookeri. Classification (NCBI taxonomy): domain Eukaryota; kingdom Metazoa; phylum Arthropoda; class Insecta; order Phasmatodea; family Phasmatidae; genus Clitarchus; species Clitarchus hookeri. The sequence goes on along the minus strand of NQII01000798.1, from coordinate 11,345 downwards.
CTGAAAAAATCGCGGTTTCATTTCGGGACAAGAGCTAGAATTCAAAACCTCGTACATTTGTATTGCTTATTCTATTGGACCACCCGTTAGTTTACACCTCCTGGAACACTCTGAGCCAGTAACAAACACACAATAAAATGCAAACCGAATCACCGTCTTCCGCTAATACGACAATCAACCAATGAACAGTGATATTTGCATGATTTTACATACGACAATGGAGTATAAACTATGGGTCATTGAACTCGCGATGTTTTCAGTTCTCTAGTCATGATGCACACAACGTTAATAGCCCAACCCCCCCCACCCCTCCCCCCTGGAAAAGGACATGGCGTCTCGGAAAGACCATTCACGAACGACCAGCAGCTACAACATTGCTACTCGCTCGCATATTCCACCCCGATCACATGAAAAGGAGGCGAATTCCCAACGTCTCACTCTGGGTTCGTGCCCCGCCTGACCCAGGCGATGGCGCTGTCTGCGGACCTCCACACAAATTCGCAACATTTTATAAAAATACAATTTGTATGTCATTTCAAAGAACATATGCACGCAAGACACTGCACTCAGGAGAAAAACCGAGAAAAAAATATATGGAACGCCACGACTCGCAAAGATGTCACTCACAGTGACGGACCTTTACACTAATAAAGAGGCATATTTCAAAAATAAGAAACAATTCTATTTATTCAATACCCTTTACGGAAATGCGGAACTTACACCGAGAGATGGAAACATATCAACAAATAATATTTATATAAGCTGTTCACAGTAAAATGAGCACTTTTGAGGCCCTAGTCACTATTTCCTTTCAGCCGTTTTTTATTCGTTAACCACATTTTAAAATAAATACGGTCACGTAGGTAACTAACACAGTACGTTTATGCCACCGCAGTCGGAAGTTAACGTCTAAGGCTAAAAAAATGTATTTATTGACTATTATTACAAATGAGAGTGGTTTTAAAAATTGCTAATTTTACCGTGATCAGCCTATAGTAGGAAAATACGAGGCAAAGGGCTATGGGTGCAGCGAAATTAAACCACGAAGGTTTAAATTGCTCAAAAACTAGGACTGTGTCGAACAACTCTAATAAAATATTTTTAAAAGGGAATGCTTCAGCACAGAACCAGTAGGACTTGTCAACCTGAACGACCTGGCAGCTGCTTTTATGGGTCATAGTTCAGTTGCTACTGCCAGTTGGGATAAACACGTGAGCGAGTACTTCCCCCCCCCCCCAAGGGCATCTGTCGAAACGTCCCCCAAAGAATATCGAGTTCTGCCGAGTCGACTCGAAGCAGATATTCAGCAAGCCAGTGACGTGTGGTAAAATGTTGCAAGGTAGGCTGGTGCTTGCTCAGTGCTCTACACACCCGGCGTACGCTCCACGAACCAGTAACCAGAGTGGAGCCGGGAGAAACTGAATGTACTGCGGCCACTCACGAGAGAGCGGCGAGTCAGCAGTTGCAAACGTGCTGTGACGTCAACTGCATTGCTACGTTTTAAGTGGCCGATGTGTAAACTAGCGAACGATTGGGTACAGCACAGAGAAAAACACAGCTTACCTCGCAACACTTTACCAAGCGTTGCTGCCACAAGGCACATTGTCTCCTTTCAGTTACAATTTGCATGTTCGTAAATTTTAAAACTATTTTCACGATATCTTCCCCCCCCCCTCCCTGTAAAATAAAATGCCGTCTTTTATATCATGAAAGTTGGCTTTATACTTCAAGAATTAATTCTTTACACTAAAATTGTTTTCTAAAAATGGGTTTAACTATGTAATACATTGTTGTAAAGTGAAAGGATTCCAAAATGGCCGTTTTTAAAATACGTTATTCTAAAAGATAAGCTTTTGTAAAAGTGCAGACAGATTTATATTTGGAGTTAGCTATAAATTACAAAAATGGTTAACCTTTAAACATGAAAAACATCCATCATTAAATGTCAACATACCCCATAGCGTGGATTCCTCAGCAATTCATTGCAAGGCGCCACTGAACTATATACTCTTGGCTTGGCATTGGATATTTTTAGTGACACACGCAATGCTTATTTTTAACAGCCCACTTACAACTGTAAACCTTCATTTCTGTAGCGACACCGTCGTCAGCGTTAGAAAACTGGTTAGTGTAACTTGGATGCAGGTTTATTGGCGTTCCAAACGGTGAAGTGACGGCTAATTAACATTATATGCCTCGCAGTTTTGGCACAAATTTGACAGAAGGTGTGCTTCAGATTTGCAAAATATAAGTAATTGAGAAAGTGCTACATAAGTTTTCATTGGCTGTTCCCGTGCTTAACAACGTAATTAGAGATAAAGCTTTTTTATTAATAAGCACTTATGATATTCCTGTTTGTTCGTAGTGTGTAGCTTTGCACTGCCACGTGTAGAAATTTACATCTCTTTCTGAGCACCTTCAAGGAGTAATGCTGTGAAATCGTCACAAACACTATTTTATTAACCTTGAAATAGAGACGATGGAAAATCGCAAAACGTTTTTGAGTTAATTTGACTTCTGTAACACTCTTACTAGTCTTTTTTGATTGGATGAACGAAGATTTGACTCAGCTTAGTTGTTTGCAGGCCAATCAGAAACGCTCTGCCTTATAGTGTCAGAATTCTTATTTGCCCAGTGAAATGGAATAGTATCTTTATACATGCATGACTGCCAATAAGGAACAAAAACTGTCGGACATGTGTATAGTACGTTCAATCCTAGAAAGAAGACAACTTTTCTGCGATGAGCCATCATTTCTACCCTTACGTCTGTGAAACCCAAGAAAATATAATTCAAGTTCCACTGATTTGTAATACTACATATTCGACGAAAGGTAAAATCACGGCGCTGCTACTCGTGATTCACTATCGTCAACACTGGCTCTATCCAAATTCAGTTCAATGCGCTCTTCTCATTTTTCTCTTGTTCACTTCGTTTGCAACGACTCCGCGTTCCCTTCCTTACAAGTGATTGCGTGTGAACTAGGACGCTCTTGTTCGTTCCCACCTCAAATTTATGTTCTGGCAAATTTTACTCTATGCAAACTTCACTTGTCCTTGTGACAGCAGCAAGCATTTTCCGCAGCTGTGCTAAGTTGTAGACGCTAATAAATGAATTGAGTTGAGAAATTTGGGCGGCTCTTAACGTCGAGGTATTGAGAGCCGATGAGGGTGAAGCAAGATGTGAGTATGGGACAGCAAAGGAATGAAAGAGCGGGGGAAATGGGCGATCTCCGAGAAAACCAAGGGCATCGTCCAGCACGATTCCCACGTGCGAGAATCTGGGAGCGACCCCGCCGGGAATCGAACCCGATTCGCCTAGTTCAGAGGCAAGTAGTCTAACATCTGCATCACCGCGGTCCCGGTTGATAAACATAGAACGAATACTTGACGTAGTATAAACACTTTAATGACGCACAAATAAAGTTACTCAGATCATGACAAAAATAACCTTTCGTATAAGTTGTTCACTGTTAATTCAGGACGTTTGATGTAAACCCATGAAAAATGTCACTACCCCATACCTTCATGTTGTTAAACGGGCACGCCGACTGGCGTACGTCTGGCAAAGTTTAATGAACTTTATTAAAAGTATTACTGATTGGTATTTTACAAAAACAACTCTTACTTTAAATTCTCTAAAAATTCTAACAGGTCATTGCCAGGTAACAACATATCTTAAAAACATAAACAAAATTGATGATGACCTGTGCCACTGCGGTGATGCTCCCCAAGATATTTATCATATTTTGTATCAATGTAAAATGTTTAATGATGAAAGAAAATTAATAGAAACTAAATTACGATATAAACAGGAATTTTTCCCTTTGCAAACATTAGAAATTTACAATATTGAGGTGGTTGATTTTGTTAGCGAATTTTTGAATAACATATATAAAATTGTTAAAACTTTAAATTAAGATTTATAACCTTTGAACTCTTAAGATTTTTTTTTTCTGGAGTTGTAGTCGTAGATATAAAAATACTGGTGATATGCTGGGGACGTGTGTGCATGTAGTAAATATATTTATGTTTTTATTTGTGTTTATGTTTTTATATTATTTTTACATTATTATACCCTATTTTGCTCTATTTTACATTATTTTATTTTAATTTATATTATTTTGTATTACATATGTAGTGTGATAATATATATAAATGTATATTGTTCGTTTCTGTTTTCCGTATCATATATTTGTTTTATCTCAATTCTCGTTTTGTTTTTTGTGTTTTATTACTGTAATTTAATTTTTTTTCTTAAGTTTATTCTGGTCTGGGTGCTGGATCACGTCTGGTGTTGCCGGCCTGCACATTCGGAAGACCTGGTGGACTAGCCGAAAGGCTGGTCTACGCGTTGGCTGGTGTGGGCGGGTCGGCGGTGGGAGATAGACCTTGCACCCTTGTTGTTTTGTTTCAATTTGTTCTGCTTTTGTTTGTCTGTTCTTCTATTTTTTTCTTTTGTTTGGTCTTGTCTTGTTTTGTTTGTTTACATGTTTGTTGTCTTGTCTATTTTACGTTTATATTTACGCTTTCATTGTGTGTTTCTGTTAGGTTTTTCTGAAAAAATAAAATGAATAAAATTGGAAAAAAGAAAAATAAACAAATGAGGGGCTGGGGAGCCGCGCGGCGAGCTCCACGTGGTTCAGCGTGAATACGAGCGCGCTTCCCTAAAGTGAACGTTTATTGCGCTGTATCCAAAGACCCAGTGCGATTTTTTTCTTTGGGGGTACATAAAGGATAAAGTATTTCGTCCACCATTGCCGGCTAACGTTGACGACCTCAAAACGAGAATTACGGACCCCATACAAACTGTAACACCGGACATGCTGACAAGAGTGTGGAACGAGTTTGATTATCGCGTAGATGTCGTTCGGGCTGCTCGTGGTGGCCACATTCAACATTTATGAAAATGTATTAAACCAACTTCATAGTTCCGCAGTTGATATGATTCAACCGAGGTTGTAGGTAATTTGGTTTCGATATTATAGAAATTTAAATGAAGGGTATACTTTTATACTCATCCTGTACATTACAGTCATACTTTTACGTGTCGCCAGGGACGTATTCGAGTTTGTAAGGGTTGGAGACCTTAATGAATATAAAACAGCTAATCTCAATTTCTTATTTTAATCATATTTACCTAAAAGTACACACGGCTATTATTTACGACAATAAACTACATATCTCTACTATTAACCCTTGTGCTCAGCAAGCACAGTATTTAATGCCAACCTCAACTCCAATTGAAGTCCTTATCACTCCATTTACACTTGATACAGTCACTTAATCCACACTTTTTACACACACAGCACATACAATCAAACTGCCTGTTGGCGTCTTTTCAAACTTCTGTCACTCACGCATCCAGTACCACTGTCCCACCGTCACGCCTATCATTCTCACTCACACTCTAGCGATGCCCGCAGACCCACCTCGCTCGTCACGACGTCGTCGCTCGTCGTTACAACGGCTTCTCACACCTGACGCTCACAGCCGCGACTGACTCCAAACTCTCGACTCTGAGGCACGCCCAGGCCTTATATACACGAGCCTGCCCGATTAAGAAGGTCCCTCGAACACACTGGATGATGGAGGCAACAATGTGTGATGACCCGAACATTCTTGCAACGATAAACCCTCAGACATTCATTCTCATAAAGACAGGAGGCGGTACGATTCTTCGTGGGCTTACCGCGGCATGCGTTCGTGTGTTGCGGTGGACTTTTTCTAGAAGCACGCTACGCTCTGGTTACCGGAGGGTATCACCGCGCGCTCTCCAAACACTGCCCTTCGCAAGCTCGAGGGGACGAGGCAAGGGAAGACACGTGAAGTTTCTGCGTGGAACTATACTTTACATTACATTTCACAGTCCATTCACGGTTTCTTCACACTTCCCTGAAGCCCTGCTAAAGTTCTACTTCCAGGATATTCCTCCGCCTCATGCAACCAAATTTTTATCTGGTATATTAATTACACCAAAGTGACAACGCACCACATTCGTGGGCACCCAAAGTAATAGTATTGTGCATAAGAACTACTATTTACGAGATATTACCCGCACACCTCTTTAATTGCCGTTTAAAGCATATATCTAATATAAATAAATTTTCGATTTAAGCAGAAGTAAGTTACTTTTTATGGCCTGTTATGTTAACACAAGTGTAAAGCGCTTGCGATACATGTCATAATAATGAAACAACCAAACACGTCACACAGGAGGTGATTTTCAGTGGTTTGATTAAAAAAGTGTAAAGAAACCCCGAGTGGACTATATACTGGTGATATGAGTGCAGTTTGAGAGGTTAACTAAAAAGTGGCCAAATAAGCATGCACTAGCAGCAGCACGGTATCCCCCGAAATTCAAGCGTGCAACCACACACGGTATTCGGAATCCTCACGGCTGGAGCGAAGCGGATGACCTCGACAAGCGACGGATCTGAAACAAAGAGCTAGCGGAAACGATCGGAAAGGCTAAGAGGAAAGATAAACAGTTGTGACACTTCGCGTGTTTCAGCCAGACTCTTGTGGCAAGGACAATCATGGGTCCCTGGCCATATCATTATTGTTACGTATCTTCTCAAGCGTTTAAAACGTATTTCACTTGTCAAATACGCTGTTCAGAAAAAAAAAATCTTTAAAACGAAGAAGTTCTGGTAAAAAAAAATTATGGAATTATAGCTTGATATTCTTAAAAATTTATTTTCTGTATATTTACATCCTTTTCCGTAAATTTTTTATGCAATTTTTGTGTATATGCATCTAAATAAAATAAAACCAAGTCACTTATCCGCGTCTGTCTGTGAATTCGCTTAGTACTTCTAAACTACTGAAAATATTTTGATGCGGTTTTCAACACCATTTATAGAAATTCTTGAGAAAGGGTTTTGTGTATAACACATTCATATTAAATGTAACGATAGTAGATAAATGTCGACGTTTGTAATCAAGTCCTAAAAAACCGCTTTTAGGGCGTTTACATGGCGTGCGCTGAATAAACCATAAGAGATATATAAAATTCATGTACTACAGAATTGTAGCTCTCAAAAAAGTCTGCAGAAAAGTCTGTGATAGCTAATGTTTACCTTTTAAAGATGACCCACAGTAACCATTTTTGTCATTCAGAGTATCGCTGTAAAAACTAAATTGTTGCCCAACGAAGCCGGCATGGTTCGCTAGTAGCTTATAAAGAGAGATAACGAAGGAAATGACAATGTTTGATTTTTGTTATGTTGACAATTACCAGTGTAAAAATATGTATCTAAAAAAATATTTTTAAAAAATTTATTTGTTTTGTTTTGGAGCAGGATTTGAACACGAGGATAAAAATTTGGCTTTTTAGTGACTATTTTTTACTGAGCTACCACACCTCAGTGGAGAGGAAGACTGTTAGCACATTATTATATAAAAGTGAATTATGAAACACTTCTCAGTTTCTGGTAATTTTGGAATGTTTGTGCTGTTGATAACTTCGTTGCAGATGGCTCGTGCTATTATTGGATGTTCGAACGAGTACGTTTGAAATGACATGTACAACTGCCACCGGGACATTTGAAGTTCTATCTACATTGGTCAAAAACAGCTTCGTGCAACCTCGCAACTTTTCGTTCCGGAAACCGGAAGCTGTTCTAAGGGCGGAGAGGTTCCGTATCTATACATATTATAAAACTCAACGTCTCTATGTCTGTCTGTCTGTCTGTCTGTCTGTTAGTGCACTTATCACTCAAGAACCATGTATCCGATTCACGTGTTTTTTTTAATTCATAGCTATTTTCTCTGGCTCGGTTTTATAATGTATTTTGTTACGTAAAGTAACTCAAGGAATAATCAGTGACGATAATAGTGAATCAAGTCGGAAAAAAGTTTGCCGCCAGCACGCTCTCTTGCAATATGTTTTCTAAACCGTTAAAGATGGAACAATATCATGAAGTAAAAAAATTGTATAGAATAAAAAGACATTAAAAAACCTCCGTGGTAGCATATACCTATCTAAAACAGAGAAATACTAATAAGCGTTTTTACCATTTAATTTCTCAATAAATAAATACGTAAAATTCAAGCTATTTATTGTTTCCCCATTAAAAACTTAACATTTATCAACTTTATTAAAAAAAAAAAAAAATCATAATTTTGTGGTTTACGCAAGCGGAGCCGCGGGCACAGCTATTTTTCTATTGTTTTATATACGGAGTTCAGTTCCGATTTATGTCATTATGTAACACACTTCCGTATGTGAACTGCGTATTTCCGTAAAACATTTCAGTGAGCATACTAGCAGCGTACGTATCCGCCTGAAAGGGAATTGTGCATGCGTTTCTTTTAGCAGAACATTATTTTTACCTATAGTCACCAAGCGCACAACTTGACATCACAACTTGACATGTGCCATAAAATGCCTTTCTTATTGTCATAAGGGTCTCATTGTGAACAGTTAAAAAAAATATTGGGACTATTTCAACGTACATCGTTTTCTGAACAGAAATGAAAGATGATAGTTTGTTGTCAGTTCATAAATGTTATTATCGAAGTATAAATGTGGTCGTTGGAAAAATATCAAAGTCAGCAAACATTGCTGCACCTTCTCTGAACCGATTGCAGTATAGAAACCCTGTTCTCGCCACTTGAAGTCCCGAGGAAACGGGACGCACGCGAAGTTTGTCCCCGTCGCCGTTGCAATTCTTCCTAACGGCCGGACGTGGCGTTGCGGCGTTTAACATGTTTCCACAAGGAAGCTCCGCAAGGACAGAACAATCCAGTGTAACTGCGGCATAGACGTCACAGCCCTATGCATAGTTGAGCGCCGGACAATCTTAATTGTCCATAGCAAGCTGTCCCAGCGTGTAGGCAGTTCTAAACCCAGGCCAGATAATATAAATTTATTTAATGTGGGAATCTATGAATCTGATATTTTAGCTTAAACAATAAAAAAATTCACGCAGCTCAAACGTGGACATAAGGTCTTGCCAGAGGACCGTTAGTAATTAAAAGGACGTATGTTGGCCGGAAAATTTTACGCCATTGAGAGGTTGAATCCGTAAACTAAAATTGTATTCATGCTTCTAGCAGTTAATCCTGTTGCTTCACTAACAGCATCACTTGATACGCCCCCCCCCCCAAATCAACAACTACGATTAATTAATATTTGCTGGCCGCAGAATGAAACTAAATTGTTACTCTGCCCACTATCGCTTATAGTAGAGTTGGGCTCTCAATTTATTTCTTTACTCCGCAAAATGGCCAGCTGAACGTTCAATTTAATGCCTTGCATCACATGTCCGTCGAGTGCAACGGTCTAACACGAACTGCCCTGTATCTACGGAAATTAAAAAAAAACTTTTATAAAGGCAAAATACACGCTCCACATAATTTTCCAACCTACCGAACATGAGGTACCGTAAGGCGAGTTTACTTTATGTCTGTCACTCACGCATACAATGCAATAGTCAATCAAGCCAGTCAGTCTAACTCTCACTGTACTGATGCTCGCAGTCCGCAGACTTCACTATCTCTCTCTCTCTCTATCTATCTATCTATATATCTCTGGTTACTCTCTCTCTCTCGTCGCTACTCGTCGCTTCGCTGGTTACACACACGTGGGGCGTTTAAGAACGTACAATGCTCGAAATTCTTGACAGTCAACTCTGATATCCGCCACGCTAATGTAGACCCGCTGGCCCAACCCAGAACGTTCCCGGCATCACGAGTCGCACTGAGAGAGGCGAGGGCGATGACCAGAACATTCCTGTAACGACAACCTCAGGAATTCAATCAGTTCAAGGACAGGAGTGGTACGAGTCCCGTTGAGCTCGTAGTGGCTCGCGCGGTGGCACTTCTTTGTAAATCTCCGAACACTTCTCAGACTTACGGTGATTCCCTTGACACTCCCTCCTTCACACGCTCGAGCGGGACGAGGCAATCGCAGCGACACAAATTGGTAGCATGTCACACTATGGATGTAAAGCACTTATTGTTTTATGTTAATAATTATAATACACTAAAATTAAAATTTTATTTTTATTAATGTTAAATGATTTACAAATAAAAGTGTACCCAGAAAAGTAATCACCCACAAGAATAAATACTTAAGCAGTCAATAAAATAGAGCAGTAAAAAAACCTATATTATATTGTCCTTGAGTCACATATAACAACAAACAATGATGTATTCACAAGAAGTATACTTGGAACTTAACAAAGTCTCGGGATATACATTAAGACATAAGTCTACGCATTCGTCAGGCAACCAACGAAATAAAACCTTGCATCGCGTCAAGTTAGACTTCCTGATATCATTAGAGAATTATCAGTGCCAAGCGGATTATCTCAATTATTTTCTCAGTATCCCTCCTCCCACGGAAGACGTCTTTCCTGTGTGAAGTTGAACCTGTTTCTTATAAGTCACTTATTTAACTTCGTTTTCATTTTATTGTCGAAATAAACTCTTATTAATTTCAATAGCCCTGTTTTTAAGGACTAAGGAGTCTGCTCACCGCATGGAAAAGGCTCAACGATCAACGACGGCGCCGTACGGTCGCCGTTTTACCCTCAACGCATGAAAAAATGTCGCCTGGAAGGATGAGTCGAGGCATATGTTGGCGTAGTCGTTTCACGGCTACTTAATACTTGTCTAAAACCCTGCTAAGTTCTACTTCCCCGCTATTCCTCCGCCTCCTGCAAACAAAGCTTGGCAAAGTCCAGAAAATTACACCAAAGGTACGACGCACCTCATTCGTGCGCACTCAGTTAAATATAATTTTGCATGAGAAGTATTTCTTACTAGGAATTACCAACACACAAGTTATCTCCCCGCTATCATTCATATAAAATATAAATGAAATATTATAATTAATAGATAAAATACAGGTAAAACTCCAATTCATCCAAAATTAAGATACTTTTATTTTAACGACGTGTAAAAATCTTGTGATGCGTGAGATATTTGGGAAACAACCAAACTCGTCTCATATGTGGTGTTTTTTCATAGGTTTGATTGAAAAGTGAGAATAAACCGCGAATAGACTATACATATTGTGACATGGTACGAGTGCGTAGTTAAGCACACGGAGCCATCGATCCCTCATGCCAGCAGGGTACATTTCAGGCCGATGGTGGCAACCTCGTACGAGGACTATTCACGAGGGATGAACCCCCTCCCCCACTACACTCGGTATACATACCATCGTCCCTCGCCGGCGAACGTTACAGTTATATGTTGGCGTATCACGTGCTCGCAAGTCATCGCCTACAGCACGCTGCAGAAGACGTTTAACCACCGAAAGAGACAACGCACTGGCCCACCTTCTGCCGAGATGTGACCGAGGGATTGGAAGGACACTCCGTTGACACTCCC
>NQII01000797.1:556041-696741 GCA_002778355.1 Clitarchus hookeri | reverse complement strand
CTAAGCAGTAGTTTCCGGAACTAACAAATTTAGACAAAATTCGGAACATCTGGATTTTTTACTGGGAACAGATAACCAAGCTCTTTCATAATTACTTACTCGCCCAAATCAACTAGGAAAATTAGGTCCTTGGATAGTAAAAATTTCGTCATTTTAATTCAAATTTAACATATTCGCAGAACCCAGAACATTGGTGCTGATGCGTTGTTACACATGTTTGAAAATTATCCAGCGGAAATCTCTTCAGAACCTGAACCTAATCGTTGCAACGCACTGCTGGCCCATTTCCTCTTTTGGCATTTCAAGATATTGAAACTCAACATAAATCTGATCATTTAATTTGCGACATAATGGATAAAATTCAAAAAGGTACTGTACTTGATCAATATTAGGTATATAAAGGCATTTTGCACTGCAAGCCCCTTTTTGCCAAAGATCATGACATTTTCCAACCTCAAAATCTCCATAATACGATTTTAAGTATTTTCATTCATTCCNCCTTTTTGCCAAAGATCATGACATTTTCCAACCTCAAAATCTCCATAATACGATTTTAAGTATTTTCATTCATTCCGATTGGGACCTAATTTTGGTTCTTGTAAAACCACTAATGCCATTAGGCGTATGTTTTTTTTGGAAAAGCATGTATCAGGACATTTCTAAAAGAGTGAAAATTTGTAAGCTTTGTGCTTTGAGAAAACCTGCACAAGACACTAAACTAAGTTCACTTTCATCTGACATTGCGGAGCAACATTTGCAGAAAATTTTCATTGATGTGGTCAGTCCATTCCCTCGCTCCAAGTCAGGTAATAACACTTTGTTAGTGTGCACAGATACATTTACAAAATTTGTTTGGTTTATTACACTGCACGAACCAACTTCAGAGACAACAATCTTTGCACTAAGGAAATTAATTTTCCAAATTTATGAATATTCCATCAGTTATTGTTTTATGCAATGGTCCACAGTTTAAGCCTAAGCATCTCACAAATATGTGTTTTACTAATGGTATCCAACATATTGACACCACACCTTAAGATCCTGCAGCCATCACATGCAGAGCACTTCAACAGGAATCTCTGCTCAGCACTAATTGCTTTTCGTGCTGTCAGCCAGGATAGTTGTGACCAAGATCTAGAATGGGTACAAATGGTATTTCATTATGGGCACCATGAGGGACACAAATCAACCTCTTTCGAACTCATGTTCACCTACACACCAAACACTCCTATTTCCAATATTTGGTCACTAGCTGATCTTTTACCTGATGATCCAACGGATATCAAGGATATCTGGAAAACCGCTCGTGAAAATTTGAATTTGTCACATCGCATATCAAAAAGAAGATATGAAACGGATCGTAGACAGAACCCATTCATAGTAGGAGATTTCGTGTTGTGTCGAGCACACACATTAAATAAAGCCATCGACAAGCGAGTGGCTAAACTCGCCTACAGATGGAAAGTTCCTTACCAAATTCAAAGTTTTCTCACAGCAATTATGGTTGTATTATGCGACCCAATTAATGGAAAATGCGTGGGTCGGACCCACATCTCCCAGTTAAAGAAATCCTCACCTAACCTAAAATACGTTAGTCAGCCCAAACAATTGTGTATGGTCAATTAGATGGTCATGTAGTCTGATCATCCACCTGGCTATTTTCTTCCCTTGTGACATGCATTTCATACAGCTGCAGCTCTCCAAGCTAACAAAGATCACTAAGCTCAATAAGCTCACTAAACAAAACAAAGCTAACTAATGCTAGATAAAGGAGCAAAGCTCTTTTTTTTGTTCTTAAAAACGAAGGTACTTTTTCACAATCAATTATGATGTAAGTTTAACCTTAAGAATGCACTCNCTTTTTTTTGTTCTTAAAAACGAAGGTACTTTTTCACAATCAATTATGATGTAAGTTTAACCTTAAGAATGCACTCGTATTTATTGTCATCATTTTAGTTTTAATGGGTATAAACTTTAATTTTAAGTATGTATAGTGTAATGTATGTACATTGATTACAAATTGTTATCATCAGTATCATGTCAGGTTCATTGTACTTGTATGTGTGAATTATGCTTTTGTACTTTCTTACCAATAAGTTTGTATTGTTTAATATGGACGTCACGATGACCAGTACTTTATGTTACTGATCTTTTTTTTAATAATAGTTATGGAGAGAAACACCCTAGTGTCTGCTTTCAGGAGAGGAGTCTGTGCCATTTTTTAAAAAAAATTTAAAATGTTGCCGGTATTTGATTTTTAATGTTTCATGAAATTCATTATATTCATTTAATTTCGATCGGGGCTATTATGCTATTTCAATTATATTTAATTGATTTCGAAAGATATGATTACCTCGGTGAATTTCATTCGTTTCAACTTATTGAGGGCTTTCTTACATTCTTATTTTTTTAGAGAGTCCTCTCAGGAATTACACTTCAACCAAGTTGTCAACGCATTTCAGGGCAGTTTACTGCGCATACGTTTTTGTATAGGATGCGTAATTTAAGATGCATCGTATTTTTCGCTTTACCATCACATCCGGCAATTAATTTATTTGTGTGCCGTGTATTTCAAGCTCAGTAAATTTTCCCCTCGCGTCATCATTTTCATGCTGTTACCAAGCGCGAAAGCTGCTGTTTGGGTAAACCTATGCCATTTAGCGACAAGCGCCCGAAGTTTGGCCTCGTGCTTCTTTGAACGCCCACAGTGTATCGATCGAGCATTCTTCATCCTACCTGCTAGCTGAGGACATCCTTCGTCATGGCATGCTACTTCAAGGCTGCACTTGTGATCAGGATATAGTTTCGTTGCATTCATCCTAACCCTTTATCATGAAGATTAATCCGAGAAACCAAAGTAGTTTAGTGTTGCAAGAATACATAAGAGTATTTTCTGCCTTCATTATGGGNTGAAGATTAATCCGAGAAACCAAAGTAGTTTAGTGTTGCAAGAATACATAAGAGTATTTTCTGCCTTCATTATGGGTAAGTGTTACTCCACTGTTTTCCTGACACAGATTTATGGTTACGGTATTTTACTTAATTCTTTCCCTACCTTTTCAGAGGTCGCAGTATCACCGCTCGCTGAATCACAGTATCGCAGTATCTTCGCACATTGTCACCACTAGCAGAGTAGCAGTTCCCAGTGCCGTTGTACTGAGGCATAGTATGGGAAGACTGCTACCTCGCTGTCCTAGTCCATAGCTGTGATGATGTAGTAGTGACTCCATCACTTTCCTCAGGAAACGGTAATGGTTTTTTTTTTTGTTTCCCGGTCCCTTCCGGCTATCTCAGCTTATATTTTATCTTAGTTCAACCTACATATATGCCATTTTATTAAAATATTCTTATATGTAAATTCCAAAACGTGTATCGTTGCATAATATTATTTTGCAACTTTTGTAACATTATGAATGTTTTGGCAGATAAAGAAATAATATTTGCTTACTTAATATATATTGTAAAGAGTTCCCTCATTAAAAATAATATAAACATATCCATCATTGTCTCTCATTTTCTTACGCCAGTAAATATAATAATTTTCACGAGTTTTATTTTAAATATATCACAAGTTAATTTCCTTACTACTGGTTGAATAATTTATTTTACTCTTCTCTGGGACATACATAATTTATGATAAACATGCTTTCATTATTAACTAATTACCGTTGGCCTTTTCTAACCAGCCCGCGTATATATAAATAATTTATTTATTTTTGTTAACAATAATTTTGGTAGCAGTTTTTTTTGTAAATAAAAGCCACATTTATACATGTAAAACATATATCATGTAAAATTCTGCTAGTTATGTTTATAAAATTTATTAAATCGGTTTATTTATTTTAAACTGTAGTATAAGTATGAAACAAAAATGTTCCGTTTAAAAATACCGTGATTCGGAACCGTATGTATTATTGACGTACCATATCAAATACTGAAATTTTTAGTAGTTACTTTTATTTTAAGTAGGTTGTTAAATTGATATATTTTATTTACTCAAAGCAATCCGACTTAACAATGATAATTTTTTTTCAATTCATAGTTGAATTTTACAAAGAGTACTGTGAAAACCTAGGAAATTCTTTCACTCGTGTTTTCTGTGGTATCTTTTAAGAACGAAATATGTCATGAAACCGGACAAAATTTTAAATTACCGGCCATAAAAAAATTTTTTGTCAAACGAATTTGCCTATGTGTTAAGGCCAAATGAATCCCACCCAAAAAGTTCTCATTTTAAACCTAATGACTTATATCAAAGTGTTTTAAAGACCAAATGTGTTTTAAGCTATGTGACTTTTAGACTAGAATATGCGTTACTTATTTCATTTTTTTTTCGTAATCTTATAACATACTATGTTAGTTCCGAAAGGTGAGTAAGTGTTAGCCAAATAATAAAGCCAAGGTCACCTAATAGTCATGTTCTAGGCTATCGTTGAAATGGAAAGAAAGCTTGAACAACTGGTCCAAACTCATATTTAATCCAGTTGCAAGAATCCCCTAATAAATTCCATTAGCAAGCCCTTACAATGTATTGACGTACATGCTGTCCATGGGATCCATTCTCAAGATGTTTACACCGTAAATTGGCGTCCCTACTAAAATATATAATACTGAGATTTTTCTTAGTAATATATCTGTTAAGTTAACCATACAATTAGTAATGTTCCAAAAAGAAGACAGAACATACTTGCAGGTGATGAGAAACCATGATAGAATGTTTAATGCTTCAAATACTTTTTATTGATCAACTCGATTTCATTATGTATCGTCACACTTCGGCCATAGTATCAGGTTGGTAAACAGACAAGGTTTGTCTTAATCCTTTTAACAAATAATTATTCCTTATCCAAACACTGGAGATATGTTATCATCATTCGTTGATGTAATTTCAAGCAATATTTTCTAATTAGGTATAGAAATTATGTACGTAGATGTTTTAAACTTATTTTCCATAATTAGTTGTCATATAAATGTTGCGAACAACTAAATCAGGTATGCATGACAATCAAATCCACAGTCTTGCAGGCACCTAGCCATTCTTTGTGCTCTGGTGACAATTAATTTTTTTTATACTTCTTTATTATTCTTCAATTAATGTCATGAAATGCAAAAGTTATAACATGAATAACTGGTTTTAGCGCACACAAATTTATTCTATCGTTCCTCTTTCACACAGCACATGGCGTCAGAGTAATCACTCAATCACTGGAACCACTATAAGAATACATATTTTGATTACAATTCGCTCTCACATGAGTAAATAAAAACCTTATATTATTCTTGATATTTCAGGAGTATAGAAAGAAAAAACACAACTGGTTAATGCAAAGTACTTAGTATATTTTAATGGAACGAGACCAACACCAATAAACGCAAATATAATACAATTTTATATATGTGATTTACTGAGAAGTGTACATATTCAGATATTTAACTTCCGCCTTTCTGACAGTCACATAAATTCTGCTTTAAATTCTTTCAATATTTTCGCGTACTAGCAAGCAGGGACAGGAGCAGATAAAATATGAACTAAATACATCGGATAGAGTTTTGGTAAAACGTTTTAACCCACGTTTGCACAAGTTTCTAGGAAAACAAAAAAACATTTTTCTTATGAACTGACGAACGTTTATTAAAACGGCTTGTATGAAAACACTACAATAGATTCTGTATACACCACACAATAATTGAATGTATATTTATTTGTGTAACGCATTGCTTTTTCATAAAATATTCCTAACATTTGAGTGTTACATTTNAATAATTGAATGTATATTTATTTGTGTAACGCATTGCTTTTTCATAAAATATTCCTAACATTTGAGTGTTACATTTTTTTACTCCAATGATAGACAAGGGTTATTACATCAAACCTGCTGCAGCCAGCCTGTACACAGTTATAAATCATACAAAATGTAAGTAGATGGACCATTCATACATTATATTTTTCTCAATTTTAAAAAGTTTGACACAACTGAAACTTTAAAAAATTCGTCAGTATTCCCACTTACAAGTCTCTTCTAATACACTGAAGAGCCAAAGAACTGGTATAGGCGTGCGTATGCAAATAACAGAGGCATGGAACCAATCAGAATAACGTGATGCAGTCGGCAGCTAGATCGGTTACTGCTGCTACAATGGCAGGTTATCAAGATTTAAGTGATTTTGAACNAACGTGATGCAGTCGGCAGCTAGATCGGTTACTGCTGCTACAATGGCAGGTTATCAAGATTTAAGTGATTTTGAACCTGGTGTCATAGTCGGCGCACGATGGATGGGACATAGCATCTCAGAGGTAGCGATAAAATTTGGATGTTCGCGTACGACCATTTCACGAGTGTACCGTGAATATCGTGAATCCGGTAAAACANAGGTAGCGATAAAATTTGGATGTTCGCGTACGACCATTTCACGAGTGTACCGTGAATATCGTGAATCCGGTAAAACATCACATCTTCGACATCGCTGTGGCCGGAAAAAAATCGTGAAATAACGGGACAAACGACGACTGACGAGAATCATTAAACGTGACAGACGTGCAACTCTTTTTCAAATTGCGCAGATTGGAATTGTGGACTGCCCTGCAGGATTCATGGTGTGAGTTGCCTCCTGCATACCTTCAGACATTAGTCGAGTCCATGCCANTGAATGGTACTTCACCTTTGAGCACAAATGGTTGAGGTCCTTATACATAACCATGGAGATTGGCACTAGATTTAAGTAGAATGTTTAAGGCAAAGAGAAACTGCTTGTTCGCGTTTTATTTACGTGCATATTTAAATGCACTGGGAGGCCCTGTGAAGGTTCTTCAATGACTTTTTAAAACATCGCCAATGCTGTTGCATTTATACGACCTTACCTTATATACGTCTTGGATACTTCCCTTCTCGCTTCTAGTTTTTGAATCTGGCAAAATAGTCTCTTGAAATGCTCTCCAGTTTCGAAATGTTACGGGTAAGCACTATCAAATTGTAAGGCCCAGGTGTATGACTACTCTTTCTAATAATAGCAGGCTATTCTGATTGAAACCAAATGGCTTTGCTCTTTATTAAAGATTCAATACATGCATGAACAGAGTCCACTGGCATGCATAAGAGAATAGCTAATACTCACTGGCAAAATGTTTTTTGATTTTGTCACAAAATAGATCACCGTAGCTCACATCTACCTGTTCTAGTTTTGTCCAGGGCAGCTTACACATTATAGAGGTGTGAATTGAATTATACAGGAAGATAAAGTCTGGGGGTACTCTGACGACAGTAGTGGGCTGGGTCTGCTGGAATATATTTAATGACGTTTCCTGCATCTTCTTTTCTCTCTTGTGACTTCTTATTTGGAGGAGATTTTCTACCTCTCCTTGTTTTTGGGGTTTGTAGTCCACTTTTATTGTCAAATGTGTAATGAAGCTTTATCTGACTGATTTCAAGAGTTTTCAAATTAAACTGTATAAAGACCTACATTTTATATTCACTTTTGGGTAGGTAATATGTCTAAGTTCTGCTCTGTTTACTTTGTTGTTTTGTATACACTCGTTTATTTCTATCTTCTTCTTTTATGCAGGACAGCAAGAACGACTTCTGATCATGACTATCCAAAGCTCTATACATGTCAGAAAGATACTGCATTTCACCTTCAAAATTCGCAGAACGTTTCTTTAGCATTTACTGTGATCATGGAGGTCAGTTTTACATATTTTCAGGGATTTATTTTTTGTTTTACCTACGTTAGACTCACTCCTACTTTTTTAGGTTTTTGTAAAGAGACTTAGGAGGCAATTTGTGTTTTCTTTTCTCTCTATTACCCAGAATTCCTTCTAAATTAATTACAATGCCTTCGCCACTTACTTTGTTTATATCTTGCATACTTTTACTAATAGGCTCAACATGTTCTATTGTTCTACCACTGGCGGTATCAACAACACTTTCAGTATCTTGGTTTTGTGATTGTCCTGGAAGGTCACAATCCATAACACTCACTCACATATACTTTTAGTTTTGAGGTTGCACCAGTTGATTGTTAACCCTGTCTTATATTTTCCCTTCTGCTTCTTGCTTTCGCGTTACACGTATATCCATATTCACTTCATCTGCTGAAACAACTTTGCTGGCTCTAACATCTTTAATGTTATTTCTGGCAATATGAAATTGTTTAGACATTAACTACACGAAACATAACCAAAGTTCATAGTGTAAACAAAACAAAACTATTCAAAATTAAAAACTGCTATCCATAAAATAAGTATAATTCCATACACAAAGAAAACAGAAATAACGCAAAATGCTTACACAAATGTAAGTAAAATCCAGTACGTAATATATAATAATAATAGACGATGAATAATGTTGTAACCAGAACTGGAAAATTTCTTGAAATTAATCTCGCAGAGTCAAATAAATACATGTAACCAAAATCACTGTGGCATACAACGTTTTACCTCAATGTGATACGACATTGTGAGAGTTACTACAAACATAATATTTAGTGTATTTACCATAGTATTTATTGGATGGTTACAGCCTTTTACCTAAGCATGAAACGAAACACAACAAACCTAATACACATTTTCAGCATATTTTAGGGTTACTTAATTTTCTCAAAACATCATCAGGAAATATGTTAACTAAATGCTATTTCTTTGCAATATATTAAAGTTATTTAACAGTCAGAAAATTGATAATGCTGATATTATCTTTTTATATATATAATATATGCAGATTTCATTTCAAGTTTTACCTGCAAAGTGCCACAGCTAATATCACTTATTATTATTGAAATTTAAAATTTTAATGTACATTCAAATATGTTTAAATATTTATCCCTTTATTATTAATAAAGTAAATATCGTAGTCTCACACATAAACTGCCACTCTTCGAAAAACACAAATAATGATATAATCATGATTACGATTATGGTTTAAAAATGCCCCATAGCATTTCTAAACAAATGGTTTTCTTATAGTGTAAAACAATGACAACCTAAACGAAATTTATTGCTCAACTTCTATGTTGCCGGAAACAGTTCTTGTTACAGATGTAAAAATAGTGTTTGCTGGCCGGCAATAAAGTAGTCTCATTTACAGCAGGTAGCGCCTGGATTCTCTACAATAAGAATTAATGCGGCAATAAAGTGTNAGCAATAAAGTAGTCTCATTTACAGCAGGTAGCGCCTGGATTCTCTACAATAAGAATTAATGCGGCAATAAAGTGTTCGGAGTCTCGCACGAATATGTAGTAACACACAAGGCGAAAAGGTAAAGGTGTCGGGGAGGAGACGAAGAGTGAAGGGCAGACACTCGGTGGCAGAAACTCCAGCATATTGCTTGTTGTCTGGCGCACACCACGGCAAACATGGACTCATTTTAAATTCTAATGACGGCAGCTTTCTTTATATTGGGCAAACTCTCTTCTACGGAGCTAGTGACGACGTCGATAGCAACATAGGTGGAAGAAGGAACGTATGTGTGCTTGTGCGCTTGGGTGGTGCTTGTCTCTTTCTGCCCCCATTTTTCCATGGCTAGTGTGTGTGAGAGGTTGTGTGCGTACGCGCGGGCGCAGTATGGCGGTGGTGGTGGTGTGAGTGTATGTGCGTGAAGGGAAGACGAACATCGTGCCAACTCGGTGAAATGAAAAAGTTCATCAAACGAGAATAGAATGTAAGGAGGCCAGAGGGAAATAAAAGGGGAGACGGTATGAGAGAAACATACACAAGTTATGTTAAATTTCATTTGGAATAAGACCACATAGAAAAATGAATGTGCGAGCAAATAAGTCTAGGAAGAAAGCGGTAAACAAAGACTGTTTGAGAAAGGAAGATTAGNTAGAAAAATGAATGTGCGAGCAAATAAGTCTAGGAAGAAAGCGGTAAACAAAGACTGTTTGAGAAAGGAAGATTAGGACTATTTTTGGAAATTTTCTTTCATTCTATATATACTTCAGTATCGCTTACTAAGTATTAACAAAAGTTTTAGCATTTTACTTATTAATATACTACTTTTAAGTAATTTCATTCGGCAACAGAACATAAGCAAACGTCGACCCAAAAATAATATTTAGCATTCAAGTAAAAATATATGGGATATGTATTAATTTCGTAAAAATTCTAAACAATAAATACAGCACAACTAGAATTAAAAATTACATATAGGGACGTATAACACTAGTTATTTTGTGACAGAATGGATGGGAAATCAGCGAGTATCGTTTACAAATATTTTTATCTCGCATAAAATATTGCAATTAATAAAGCAAGTCATGCGTTTCAATTGTTTAATTTCGTGTTTAATTATATTTTGCAGCAAACTGGTAGGTAATTAGAGTGGTATTTATCAATTGGTAAATTTAAAGGCCAAAATTTCAGGAAAATATATTTTGTAACAATAGCAAAAATGTAATTAATTTTTAAAATATTGTAATAGAAATTATGTGATGTGGTCAAATACTGGCGAGCGCAAAAAAATCAGTTGATAGCATCACAGTCTTTGACAAACTAAGGGCCCCGTAGTTATATAATATTTAATTTTCTTCCTCTCCAACCTCACTATTAGCCGCCAAAGGAACCGATATCAATCACCATGATCATATATGGACATATTGAATTAAATAAAATTGCTTCCCAACTTATGCACTATAAAATTAATGGGTGCGTGTACTTATGTACGTGCGTTAGAAGTTATACTTCTTTGACGTGACAAACATTAAATTTTATTACGTATGCAAATAATTTATGTAAGAAGAAAACGATAAAATGACCGAAGAAAGACATTAAATACAATTAGTAAAGGTTTGATTGAAGAACATAATTAACATAAAATGATACTTACAAAAACTAACCTCAAATACTTTAAAACACTTACAAAATTTCAAGTACAATTAATTAATATGATATGTATATTTACAATGAATTACTAATATTAAAGAAATGTTTTTCAATTTACTTATTACATGAACTGATCTGTCGGTTTTAAATATAACCACGTACTATGTTGTGTACCTTGCGTCTAGTCAATCAGAGCGCAAGTCAATCGAAGTACTCGCCACACGCTATAAATACGGGTCGCTTTGGCCAATAACCCGCAGTCATCGTGCGCAGAGAGAGGAAGCAACAGCACCCAGCACCTACAAGAAGAGCAGCCTGCAGATCTTTCAGTCAGCGGCAGCGCAGAGTAGATCTTTTTAGATCTACTCGTGCAATAAAGGTTAACCAGTGCTGATAGTTCTTGTTAGAGCAACCACGCGGCCCAGGACCAGCAGTTCGGCGCATGCGTCGAGTAGACAGCCTCGCTGAAGAGAAAACCGAAGTAGAGTGCGCATGACGACTGCGGCAAAGCTGTGCACAACTAAATACACACCTCACTGTACACATTAAAATTACATACACGCGTTCAAAACACAAGGGCGCACTGCTTCAGGGGTCAACTGTGTGGGTTCTCGGGCAAGGAAGTCTGCCCCAACTACCGCCTGAAAGCCAAGCCTAGTGGGCACTGGTCCAGGAAAAAGTGATCATGGGGGGCACAATTTAATCATCATAATTGTATATATCACACTGTACATATCAAATAGGATAAACTATAAAATTATACTTAAAAAAATTATAAAACAAAAATTGGAAAAATATATATATACATTTAAAAAAACTCATACAAAAAATTATTTATTAATTTTACAACATATACTCAAAATAACGTACTAACCTGATAGTATGTNACATTTAAAAAAACTCATACAAAAAATTATTTATTAATTTTACAACATATACTCAAAATAACGTACTAACCTGATAGTATGTTTTAGGTCGGGAAGAAGACATCTTGGACCTCGGGAAGGGGGGTACCAGTGGTGCTGGAATCTGTATAGAATCTGGTACCAGCCTCCTCAACTGCAATTTACTAACACTGGGTTTCACTCCTTCTCAATGTCACAAACGCTGAAACGATTAAACGTACCCCGAGGGAGACCTGTATAGGACACCTCGGGAGACTAAGGAATCACCGACACAATATATGCGAAATAAACTAGCACACTTGTAAACAACAAAACAACAGGTCAGACNGAGACTAAGGAATCACCGACACAATATATGCGAAATAAACTAGCACACTTGTAAACAACAAAACAACAGGTCAGACGGACATCACGAAACAACATTCACTCCAGCCGAGAGGTTGGAGGGGAGCTTCACTTCCCCGCAGAAATCCACGAAAGGTAAATTTACCTAAAATAGGCAGCACCAATTAACAGTCTAAATACGGGCCCGATGCCCAACAACCCACATACACAACCGCCACCGACCCAATGATTTGTTTATGTGTCGGGGTGCATTTGTCTTTACAAACACCCTGTGAGTTATCGGAACCTAGGCTCCCGGTCTCACGAGGCCATTCGGTGGCATATGAGGGTTCGGCGGCGGTACCTTGAGTTTGCATATAGCTAGACGATATGCGCATGCGCGTTGGGTCATACCCCTGCCACGTTCACTGTAGAATTTCGTTACACTGTGGGCGCGCAACCATACGCGCATGCGCGTTGGGTTATACCCATACCACGTTCACTGTCGAATATCGTTACACTGTGTGCGCGCAACATCCGTTGCACACTAAATTTTTACCCTCAACGTGCCAAAAGAAGTATAACTTCAAAAATTAGGTAATTTTACACAAAATATTTGTGGCAGCAGTGTCTCCACTGAAAACTGTGTAATTTTACACGTACATTTGTAAATTTTTTTTCTCTATATCCATGTAATTTTATGCTACGAATTANTGAAAACTGTGTAATTTTACACGTACATTTGTAAATTTTTTTTCTCTATATCCATGTAATTTTATGCTACGAATTAGTAATAGACCATGGACATTGTATAACTATTTTTTTTATAGAATCGTGTAAAACTACATTTACTGTGTAACAGAAAATAGACTGCAACATTCGCGTATGTGTTCTCCACAGCAAGTAAATTTACAAAGACGTCACAATTGTATATTAACCACAGTTTTCGTGTCTTTCTTTATTCAAAAATAAAAGAAAAATCACAGATTCAGTGTAATTGTAGATACAAAATTTCTGTAAATTTCTCACTGTTTAATTAAGCAATTTTACCATCACTTGATTCACTTGTTAAATCACATACTCGTTATATAAATGAGTAGTTTTACCATTTTCACGTTATTGTATTGTGTTTTGTAGCTTGAAAATTTAAGACTGTTTTAATACTTATATCTCCAAAATGTGGACAACAGTTTACTTCAGATATAGAATACGCAGTTATATGCAAAAGGCATGCATAGCCTATAAACAGAAGTTAAGTTTTCCTTTTGAACACACAAATGTAATTCAAAGTTTTTCTACTCTCTACCGCTAAAACGAATGTTATTTAAACAAATACTCGTTGTAATCTTCAGGTTCCTAGAAATATTAGTGTAAAATTACAAATACCCTAATCACTTTAGTAAATTAAACATAAAGATGTAAAATTACCGAAAATTTGTATGTGTAAATGTACGCTAACAGATACTCTAGAAAGTAATGCCAGTTTACACACACGCGGTCATTGTATAATTATACAATGTAAGATGTACAACTTCAATGACATTGAGTGTTTATACAACGACCACGTAGAAGTAAAAGCACATTATTTAAGGTTTAAATAGATGGAGTGGGTGTGTTTTTACACATACATAAAAATGTGTAAATTAACAACAGCATTAAATTTACTAAGCCATACATTTATGTATTATCACGAAACAAGTGTTGTACTCTGTGGATTCTTAATATTATTTGTGTAAAATTTATCTTACTGTAGTTGTTTATACAATTTATACATACCAAATAGAAAATAACCACACATTTTTATGTGTAAATTTACATTTCTTTTTACAATGTTGGCTTAATTTCATGCTCGCTTCACATAACATAAAATGTGCACAATAGTAATTTAAGTTGTAGAGAGGGTATAAATTTTTATATTCATAACACTTACATGCATAGTAGCCTACATAATAGATGCACAGTAAGTGGATTTAATTATACTCATCTTACGCTGAAGAAAACGCCATCCAAAAGGACAAGCCCCTCACATGGTGGGAGAACTCATTCTTTGTTTAGCCTATATTCCTTAGTCACATAAACAATTACTGCCATTAATATCAAACCCAAACACATGTATATTAGTCCCGACATGACAGAACTTTAATACTGATACAAGTACAGTTTCAAATAAAAAAAAGTTCGTTACAAAGACTATAATTGCAATTCTGCATTTGCCTGAAGGAGATAAACCATGCTGAAGATTGATTTTGAAAATATCATACAAATTGCCAACTTTTTTTAATAGAACCGGATTGTTACACATAATAAAATTAAACCTCATACGAATACATTTTCTTTCATATTAGGCTACTCTTTATAATATTTCAAATCCTGTAGGTTTTTCTGTTTTTCCGAAATACTTTATTATTTTGCAATGCGATGATGTGTGAAACGCACATGTAAAATGTATAGGATTTAAAAAAAATGATGCAATAAATAATATTTTTAAAAACTGCAAAATTGTTAAAATAAATTCTTTTTTATACAATGAACACTGCCAATTGTAAGTAAAAAAATACATTAATTTCAATAAAATGTGCTAACCATGAAAAAAAAATCTGTATTCATGAAAATAAGTAGATATCTAATTGGATGGGTAGTATGGGAACTATTATATATCGAGAGATGCCACAGGCACATAATCTGGACGAGGGCATTGCTATCGCACTTTGTGCAATGTATACAGACTTCAAAACAGTACTATGACAAACACGATACATATCAGGAATCATAAATAAGCCATAAGCCAGCCGGAAATACAGATAAGAGAGCCTTCAGACCCTCTGATATCGTCTTAAATACTTATATTTGCAAAAAATATATCACCCTGAATTTTTCAACGCAGAGGCACATATGTGGGTACAGACACAGTATAGGGTAGTAGGCCTATATATACAGTAAACATCAAAAATGTTGTACCACGCCAAGCATACATTGCAGGCGACAAACACTTGCAGGATGCATTTAGTATGGTGTTTGACCACCCATAGCATGGAGATAGGCGGCAATATGGTCAGCCATGTAGGCACACAGATGTCGGATGTTCGCATGAGGAAGATCGTGCCACAGCTAGCGCAACTGATTCTCCGTTTCAGCCATAATGCCGCTGGCCAAAGTCGCCGTCCAATTTGGCCCCAAACCTTATTGATGGGAGAGAGGTTGGGGGACCTTGCTGGTCAAGGAAGCATGATGACATTAAGATGGCAGGTCAGAGGAACCAGTGCTGTGTGAGGCCGGGAATTATCCTACTGGAAAATTGCGTGTTCAAGCTGCAGCAGGAAGGGAAGCACACATGGTCGAGAACTTATAGGACATATCTCTGTGCCACAAGGGTTCTTTCAATGAACACCAGAAGGGTGCGGAAATTATAATAAAATGGCAACCTACACTATAACACCTTTCGTTGGGGTGGTATGCCGCTCTACAATAAAGCGTGGATCACAATGCTGATCAGGAAATTTCCAGACTCGAATTCGGTGGTATTCTGAATCCAGACATATCCGTGATGTGTCGCTGAACATCACTCGTCACCAATCCGCAAGCTGTCATGCTGCCCGTGCCAAGCATAACGTCACACGTGCTCAGCGATGTTCAGGTAGTAACGGTAGATGTCGTTACGGANAACCATGAAAAAAAAATCTGTATTCATGAAAATAAGTAGATATCTAATTGGATGGGTAGTATGGGAACTATTATATATCGAGAGATGCCACAGGCACATAATCTGGACGAGGGCATTGCTATCGCACTTTGTGCAATGTATACAGACTTCAAAACAGTACTATGACAAACACGATACATATCAGGAATCATAAATAAGCCATAAGCCAGCCGGAAATACAGATAAGTGAGCCTTCAGACCCTCTGATATCGTCTTAAATACTTATATTTGCAAAAAATATATCACCCTGAATTTTCCAACGCAGAGGCACATATGTGGGTACAGACACAGTATAGGGTAGTAGGCCTATATATACAGTAAACATCAAAAAGGTTGTACCACGCCAAGCATACATTGCAGGCGACAAACACTTGCAGGATGCATTTAGTATGGTGTTGNATTGCAGGCGACAAACACTTGCAGGATGCATTTAGTATGGTGTTGGACCACCCATAGCATGGAGATAGGCGGCAATATGGTCAGCCATGTAGGCACACAGATGTCGGATGTTCGCATGAGGAAGATCGTGCCACAGCTAGCGCAACTGATTCTCCGTTTCAGCCATAATGCCGCTGGCCAAAGTCGCCGTCCAATTTGGCCCCAAACCTTATTGATGGGAGAGAGGTTGGGGGACCTTGCTGGTCAAGGAAGCATGATGACATTAAGATGGCAGGTCAGAGGAACCAGTGCTGTGTGAGGCCGGGAATTATCCTACTGGAAAATTGCGTGTTCAAGCTGCAGCAGGAAGGGAAGCACACATGGTCGAGAACTTATAGGACATATCTCTGTGCCACAAGGGTTCTTTCAATGAACACCAGAAGGGTGCGGAAATTATAATAAAATGGCAACCTACACTATAACACCTTTCGTTGGGGTGGTATGCCGCTCTACAATAAAGCGTGGATCACAATGCTGATCACGAAATTTCCAGACTCGAATTCGGTGGTATTCTGAATCCAGACATATCCGTGATGTGTCGCTGAACATCACTCGTCNCGAAATTTCCAGACTCGAATTCGGTGGTATTCTGAATCCAGACATATCCGTGATGTGTCGCTGAACATCACTCGTCACCAATCCGCAAGCTGTCATGCTGCCCGTGCCAAGCATAACGTCACACGTGCTCAGCGATGTTCAGGTAGTAACGGTAGATGTCGTTACGGACAACGGGTCAACAGGTCCTGCTATGTGGAGTGCTCACAGCTTGTCGCACTTTGAAACGATTCTTCCTGCTGGTGATCTGCTGGAGTTGACCAGATCCATCTTGACAGGTGTGTGTACCCTCCTGTTCCCACTGTGCCTAACACTGACTCTCCATCTATGCCGAATGGTTCAAGTGGCGAGAAATGCGCTGAAACGTCTAACCTGCCTATCAACGATGCGGCCTCTCTCAAACTTATTCAGCTGGGCAAAGTATTACCGAATGCGCCNAAACGTCTAACCTGCCTATCAACGATGCGGCCTCTCTCAAACTTATTCAGCTGGGCAAAGTATTACCGAATGCGCCTTTATGGCCATGCTGCGTGTTCATTGAACTTCACTATGTGGCTCACAGAGCTGCTATGGACTTATTTGGAGTCTTGTATCTACGAGGGTTATTCGGAACGTAAGGTCCAATTTCGTATGAAACACAAACCATCACAGATTTTTTTCAAAAAACTTTTTTTATTTAATTACCTACAGGTTTTTCTTTTTTTCTACATTTTTTCCATATTTGTTTAAACATTTGTCATAACGTTCTACAAGCTTTTGTTTGCCTAAGTCATAGACATCTGCAACCAGTGAGGATAACCAGTCTGTAACTGCTTCTTTCACGTATCGTCCGCTGTGACAATCTTCTCTAAAAATTGATCACCTTCCTTTTGATATCGTTCTAAAAAATCAAGAGCACAAGACATTCTTTTTATTTGGTGTTCCTCAGTAAGCAGCCTGGGAACCTAACGTGCGCACAATTTGTGAAATTGCACATTTTCAAAGACAATTTTGTGCAAAGTTGTCCTTCCCACATTCAGAAATTCCAATGCTAAAGTTGAAATTGTGAATCGCCGGTCTTCACAAATCTTTTCGTCCACGGCTTTGACCAAATCTTCTTTGATCACTGATGGTCGGCCTGATCGCGGTTCATCATGGACATTTTCCCACCCGTCCTTGAAAGCTTTCACCCACTTACGCACTTTTCTGTCACTCATCGCATTGGGGCCATACACTTGACTTATCTGTTGATGAACTTCTGCTGCTGAAACGTTCCTTGGTGTCAAAAACCGAATCACTGATTATATTTCGCAGTCGGCGGGCTGATCAATTATTTTAAACATTTTTAACTGACACTGTAAACAGCACACTGCAACAATACCAATGCAAATAGCATCGTTTGTCGAGAAAGGCATGCCAGGAGTCAGTGCGCATGCGCGTTTCAATGTTCGCGCGACATTCGATTAGCTACGGCGATTCAAAACTTACTTTCCGAATAACCCTCGTATGAATGATAGAAGGACATGTGTGGACTCATTTATGTTGATCATTTCTTTAATGAGTTTATATCAGATAATACTGCTGCGAGTTACAGGATGGAGAGCACAGCCAACAGCTCGCCATATGGGCCGTTCAGATTTTAAAGCATAATTTTTCTGGGGAAATGAGCGTATAAAGATAACATATATGACAATTTGTTTCAGAATGACCCCGATAGACCACCAGGAAAGATGACGGATTCACTGTCAGACAAACTCGGGAAGAACCGGGTTGCTTTCTTTGCAAAAAGCTGGCGAACATTAGCGCAATCAGATGAGTATTATATCTCAGCCACAGACATTTCCAGATATCAAGTAAAGGCAATCCTTACCACCTTTATATATTTTTCCGTTATAAATCAACATAGTCGCTTCAAGCAGTTAATTCCACAAACAGCAACGTGAGATGCTACAGACTGGCGAAGTATTTTTTATAATCGATTACTTAACGTCTAACCTGCCTATCAACGATGCGGCCTCTCTCAAACTTATTCAGCTGGGCAAAGTATTACCGAATGCGCCGTTATGGCCATGCTGCGTGTTCATTGAACTTCACTATGTGGCTCACAGAGCTGCTATGGACTTACTTGGAGTCTTGTATCTACGAGGGTTATTCGGAACGTAAGGTCCGATTTCGTATGAAACACAAACCATCACAAATTTTTTTCAAAAAATTTTTTTTTTTTAATTACCTACATGTTTTTCTTTTTTTCTGCATTTTTTCCATATTTGTTTAAACATTTGTCATAACGTTCTACAAGCTTTTGTTTGCCTAAGTCATAGACATCTGCAACCAGTGAGGATAACCAGTCTGTAACTGCTTCTTTCACGTATCGTCCGCTGTGACAATCTTCTCTAAAAATTCATCACCTTCCTTTTGATATCGTTCTAAAAAATCAAGAGCACAAGCCATTCTTTTTATTTGGTGTTCCTCAGTAAGCAGCCTGGGAACCTAACGTGCGCACAATTTGTGAAATTGCACATTTTCAAAGACAATTTTGTGCAAAGTTGTTCTTCCCACATTCAGAAATTCCAATGCTAAAGTTGAAATTGTGAATCGCCGGTCTTCACAAATCTTTTCGTCCACGGCTTTGACCAAATCTTCTTTGATCACTGATGGTCGGCCTGATCGCGGTTCATCATGGACATTTTCCCATCCGTCCTTGAAAGCTTTCACCCACTTACGCACTTTGCTGTCACTCATCGCATTGGGGCCATACACTTGACTTATCTGTTGATGAACTTCTGCTGCTGAAACGTTCCTTGGTGTCAAAAACCGAATCACTGATTATATTTCGCAGTCGGTGGGCTGATCAATTATTTTAAACATTTTTAACTGACACTGTAAACAGCACACTGCAACAATACCAATGCAAATGGCNCGGGCTGATCAATTATTTTAAACATTTTTAACTGACACTGTAAACAGCACACTGCAACAATACCAATGCAAATAGCATCGTTTGTCGAGAAAGGCATGCCAGGAGTCAGTGCGCATGCGCGTTTCAATGTTCGCGCGACATTCGATTAGCTACGGCGATTCAAAACTTACTTTCCGAATAACCCTCGTATGAATGATAGAAGGACATGTGTGGACTCATTTATGTTNCTAGTGGTCGATCCGCACAAGCAAACAACATTAAAGTCAAATTGGACACACATTGAGCTATGACGATACTGTGTGGCAACCTTCGTTGTACTCATTTATGTTGATCATTTCTTTAATGAGTTTATATCAGATAATACTGCTGCGAGTTACAGGATGGAGAGCACAGCCAACAGCTCGCCATATGGGCCGTTCAGATTTTAAAGCATAATTTTTCTGGGGAAATGAGCGTATAAAGATAACATATATGACAATTTGTTTCAGAATGACCCCGATAGACCACCAGGAAAGATGACGGATTCACTGTCAGACAAACTCGGGAAGAACCGGGTTGCTTTCTTTGCAAAAAGCTGGCGAACATTAGCGCAATCAGATGAGTATTATATCTCAGCCACAGACATTTCCAGATATCAAGTAAAGGCAATCCTTACCACCTTTATATATTTTTCCGTTATAAATCAACATAGTCTCTTCAAGCAGTTAATTCCACAAACAGCAACGTGAGATGCTACAGACTGGCGAAGTATTTTTTATAATCGATTACTTGTGCTTTTTGAGGATACTTATTACAACCATGCAAATCTGAAGGAGTGCAGGCTACTGATACCAAATCAGTGTCACATTACAGNTTGTGCTTTTTGAGGATTCTTATTACAACCATGCAAATCTGAAGGAGTGCAGGCTACTGATACCAAATCAGTGTCACATTACAGCGGAACAAATCCACTATTACTGGAATGATAGTCCAGGACCCAATGTTTATGAAAAACGTTCGGTAAATTGAATTCATAGCAGTATGTTGAAGGCATCCATTTGTGGTATGTTACATTTTCTGGTTGAGTGTTCTTAAGCCGGTTTCCAGAAAAGTAATGCCCGCGCGCACACAGCTCTGCTTTCCGAAGAGATTTTACTTCATCTTAAAACACTGCATTATCCAGCTTGTTCAACTAATTTACCGCCAATCGAACATTTGTAAGGCAAGAAGGGGTTCCACCTCTCTCCTAGCCAGTGTTCGTGATTTGGAGCATGATAAGCAACAACTGTGGGTAAATGGACCCCATAAACTTTTGTACATATTTATTCTGACAAAATGCATGACAATAATCCTATACATTTTGGCACAATATATTTAGAACAAGTAATACAGTTCTCTTCTCCTCTAACATTTATGAAATTATAATCTGATCTCTATTATATGTAGTTTCATGCTAACATATTTTCATTTGAATTGAGCTGTTCCTTCTTTTTGAGCAAAGTTTTACGTAAATGACTACTTTTATTAAAAATATACCATGATTGTATTTATTTTTACCACCAGTAAATTCTACATTTAATATTTACTTCACTGGGAATGCCATAATAAATCGGGGCTCATAAATGCCACCATTGTGACACAACTTGCTGGTTGGCTCTTTTAGTATACAATTCACGAATACATAAATTCCCGGAAAGATTGAAGATTGGACCACTTTATAAGATTGAACACTTTTCGATGTAGTACAACCTCGGTTCTGATTTATGAAACGGTATCTCATGAAAAATTCTGAGGTTTATAATTCTCAGTTAATACTTTCACGGACAGAAATTTAATGGTATAAAATTTACACAAGTTAGCCAATATTGGTCTTAAATTACTGCGGATTTTATTTTCATGATAATTAAAACATTTACAATCAGATAATTTTCCTTTACATCTTTGGGTTACATCAGAGTTTTAAATTTATATATAAATATATAAATTGAATACTACATAAATGTTCGTTAACGAACCCGAAAGTATCAACCGAATATATATAAATTGAATACTATATAAATGTTTGCTAACGAACCCGAAAGTATCAACCGAATAGTGACTGATTGCAAAGTTACGCCACATAATACTGTGTAATCTTTTTATTAGTGACCTAATATCTAATTGACAGTGGCGAAATTATAGAAGGCACAAGTAGCGTGGATAATTAAAATAGAAAAAGGAATCGGTTACGACCTATATTGGAACCCATCTTAGCATTCTCATGGAGTCGTTCTGAAAAAACTTGTAACATCGAAAGTAGAATGACCAAAACAAGAATCGAGACCAGTACCTTCTGAATGCCACTCCATTGTGGCACCTCGAGCAATGATGACAATTTTAATAATACATGTCTCGAGCACTGAGAAAATATATAGATGCTGGTACCAAATAAATTTATTTCGCAATGAGAAAAATGTTTTTTTCTGAATCAAACAAATTTTGTGTGGCGCAAACAAATTAATTGATTCTATGGGGGCAATGAAATATTTTGTTTTTTAAACCAAATTAAATAATTAAAATATTTGGTTGCCCCAAACAAAGATTGGGTTTGTACAACTAAATTTGTGCTTGGCTCAACATATATTAAAGATAATAGGTAAATATAAGGAAGCCTTCATGCCCAACCCAAATTCGGATATGTATCCGCTGAGCTCGAGTGCCACACCTTAGCAACCTCAGCTTAAGTGTCTACGGAAGAAGTAAGAATGTTTGCTAATACAGTACATACATTTCGTATACTGGACAACGTGCGCCAACAAATATTTAACTATTTACAGTTTACTTTTATTTTCCCGTTGAACTTATTTTATTAGCAGGTTTGTACTATTATTAAGCATAAATAAATGCAGTCTTACTATCATAACTGTCACTAAAATACACAATCTCAAGCTTCATTTTCAAATTAAGTCACTCAAATGAATGACCAAACTAATATATACAGTTGATACAATCAAATTTGACAGTCATCAATGTTCTGTCTCTTCCCGACGTTGGCCATTCCAATATTTTTATCGTAAAGCCCAGAATACTGAAATGGTGTGGTAGTGTCTCATTTTAGCAATATCTTCAAATTTACAAACAGTGCTGTGAAACTTGCCATTGTATGTGTTTGGGAACTGGTGTTGATGGGCATCAAGTAGCTGCGTTTCTTAATTAATAAAATGTGTTTTGTAATGTCAGTGTCTATGAATGTGTTAGCTAAAATAGAACCAGGCAAGTCTTAGGAACACAAACACTCACTGAACTGAGTTCGTTTCAAGAACGATTTCTGATCTCTTGGTGTTCCCATAGNAAGTCTTAGGAACACAAACACTCACTGAACTGAGTTCGTTTCAAGAACGATTTCTGATCTCTTGGTGTTCCCATAGTTCTCTTCACAGAACAGGATACTCACTTGTGATGTTGAGGCCACCATTGTTCAAAATCTTTGATGTCGTCGAATTTTAACACTACGAATTACCACTACGAATTACACTACGAATTTTGGCTAGGATCGCAAATTAATTAAATGTATGGAAAGGTTATGAAAATCATATCAATTTTCTTGATTGAGTGNTTTGGCTAGGATCGCAAATTAATTAAATGTATGGAAAGGTTATGAAAATCATATCAATTTTCTTGATTGAGTGTTTTAAAACACATGGTGAATATTGAATGTCTTCGGTGTGAAAGTAATGCGCAATTTTGTCAAACCTCCCTAAATCAGTCAGGGCAGGTAACATCCTTATGACAGCAAGATTTTTATTCTCTCCTCCTTAGTTCCCAGTAANTTCCCTAAATCAGTCAGGGCAGGTAACATCCTTATGACAGCAAGATTTTTATTCTCTCCTCCTTAGTTCCCAGTAAAGATGTGCACTTCTTTCACTTGTGGGGACACTTATCTTTGTAAGTAGTTCATAAGAAAGAACAAACCTCGTTAGGAGAATAACGAACAGTGCCTTCATATATGTATATATTCGTGACTCGTCGTGGGTGCAAAAATTGTAAACCCAAAGTTGTCTGAAATAAAATATCTCCTTTACGGGTATATGTGGTAATGGGAGCTGTTACATGTAGTCACAGCAAATCATAAGTATTTAATTTCGTTCCTTGCACATATCATCCACTTCCCTCATTTTCCTTGAGAATTTCTCATTGCCATTTTATTGCACAGACAGTTCTGGAACAACTGCTTTCTTAGATTATTCATATAATAATGCATTGTTTATTTTGAAATTATGCCCGTCATATTTGCTACAGGTAGTGGACGTCCTAACCTCAGGGACAATTTTTCATTTTTGTAGGTCTGTTATTTTTTGTTTTATATGCCACTTTCTGGTTATTTTTCAATTAAACGTTCAGTAATTATTCAGCTTTAAGACGCGCATCCTAATACTTGGTTTCACTATCATAATTATATTTAATTTTAGTATGGAAAGATGCAATATTTTCATGTATGAGCTGTCAGGTTGCTTTTGGAAGAGCATTGCTCGTATAATTCTATCTCCTCATATCCTCTGGAAACTTTGCTTCAGATAACAAACTGCATAATTTCTCCACTTGCTGCTTTCCAATACTCTATGTAATTGCAAACGCTGCTTTGCAAGCATTGTATTTAAATTATTACTTAGTAAAACGTAATACCTGAACACATATTTTCATCGCTGCCCATTCTGCTCCCTAGGTCTTCTCAATATTTCTTGCACATCTATTACCATCTGGAGCTGGATGTCCTGTTCATTCTTCGTATAGAATGCATTCATGGTTTGATTGCATGAATGTAATCGTTGTCAGGAAGGCTGGTAAAACTCTACTTTCGACATCTTAAAGAACAATCAATTATTATCAGCAGATATATATTCGTTTGGTGTTTTCGTTCAATAAAAAAATTATGTTATTTTTTACATTTTCGTATTGATTTTGTGTTGCACGAGGTGTAACAATATTATTAACCTAATTTAAATATGTCTCGCTTATAAGTCTGCTATTATTTAAAACATTTATTTCATACATTTCTTCATTACATCCTTGTAGGTGTTCTCATGTGTTTTAATTATCTCNCTATTATTTAAAACATTTATTTCATACATTTCTTCATTACATCCTTGTAGGTGTTCTCATGTGTTTTAATTATCTCGTGGTACATTAATCATACCAGCCATTCCAACAATGTTAACTAACAGAAAAACAGAGTTATTTACATTCAGCTCCAGTTTAAGGCGGTATGTCTAACGTTTCATAGTGAACTAAGAGGTAGTCAATTTTCTCTGATATTGGAGAAAGGGGATAAAACACGAACTTGTATCTTTACTGCAATGAACTCGATATATCGGTGTTCTTCCAGAAGCACTAAAAATGGGTGGACATGTCCCGTTTCACCTCAAAACGANCAATGAACTCGATATATCGGTGTTCTTCCAGAAGCACTAAAAATGTGTGGACATGTCCCGTTTCACCTCAAAACGATGCAATATAGATGACACATTAGTTTGCTGATTATAACTCGATTTCGTTCAATTTGTGACTTATCTCCTTTCTGCATGCACAGCTCAGTTACTAGTTTGTTTTAAAGTAAGCAAATATTTTGTTGGCTGAAACCATCTGATGTTTTTACTATTACTTATGGTAACAACAAATTGAAATGGTTAAAATACTGTAATATGAACGAGAAATGTGCGAGTCTTTGTTGTAAAATACAACTCGAGAGTTTGGATAATTTTACATGACAATTATATCAGAAGTACTTTTTGGTATAGCTGAAAAAGTATTATGTTGTTAATAAGTAGGGTTATTTTCCTTCTGTGAAAGGATTTAGGATGCATGATGCAGAAATCATATNAAGTATTATGTTGTTAATAAGTAGGGTTATTTTCCTTCTGTGAAAGGATTTAGGATGCATGATGCAGAAATCATATTCTGTTTTGTGTGACATCACAGTAGGGGCCTAGGCCGGCGGCCATGTTGGATATTCTTAGAGATTTTACTCTCTTCTACCCCATACCCGAAAATCTCTAACCCCTAAATTCGAAGTAAACATTTATTTGTTTTACTTAAAAAAGTGAAGTATTTTGCCGTTACCTTGAATCTTAAATAATTATTTCCCTTTCGTGAAGGAAAATTAATGGGGAGAGCATCGCTGTGTATACTAATTAATTTTTATTGAGTTTTTTTTTTTCAAAATGTAAATAAATATTGTTGTCGCGCAATTATCGCTTACAACATTAGAGCATACTAATACACTTCAGCGACAAGACGGTATATAATCCCACCCTTTCTGAGATGAAGGTGCAACGTACATGCCAAGACACGAACACTCCTTCCCGCCACCACACCCAGTTTTCCTAATGACATGTTTGTCGGCTCCAATCATTCACATTCGCCTTACCCTCCTCCAATCCCTTCATTGCATCCATATACCAGAATATTAAAGGCCTTAGGAACCAGTCTATCGCCTGCCACTGCCGTCATTGTTACTCATAACCTGCTTGAGTGGCTCGCCTTAAAGTACACAGTTTATTCGTATTCCATAATTCCTCATGACAAAACAGCAGATGATTGTATGCTGTTCTGGCACACAGATTATTTCGACGATCTTCGCATGGANTAATTCCTCATGACAAAACAGCAGA
This sequence comes from Clitarchus hookeri, assembly GCA_002778355.1. NCBI lineage: Eukaryota > Metazoa > Arthropoda > Insecta > Phasmatodea > Phasmatidae > Clitarchus > Clitarchus hookeri. The sequence goes on along the minus strand of NQII01000797.1, from coordinate 670,478 downwards.
TGATTGTATGCTGTTCTGGCACACAGATTATTTCGACGATCTTCGCATGGAGGGGGCTACGCTCACTCACAACCTATGTACAGACAACGAAATCGCTTTTCTGCTGAAACAGTTCCTGCTGATGTACGCATGTGGGGGATATGGTTCAGTGACTCCTTCTAGAGGAAGGTTTCTGGACATTTCAGGTGGTTTGGCAGTACCATGNTATGTGGGGGATATGGTTCAGTGACTCCTTCTAGAGGAAGGTTTCTGGACATTTCAGGTGGTTTGGCAGTACCATGCTATAGTAGCCGATCCCGGTTACCACATTTGGCCCTAGAAAGTGTGAATTATGCGTCTCTTATAGCCTCTCTCCACTCATGGCAACCCAAGGCTCCTGTGCCACCCCTCTCCTGTGCCACCCCTGGGTAAAACAGATTAGACTCCACCACCTGTCTTTCTATGGGAACCAGTTTCTTCATTACTGGTAAAGGGTATCTGCCACGATGGCTTGGGCCGACAGTTGGTACCTAGGCCCGACCACTTGGTAGGGTGTTGGACCACTTGGCATTCAGGCCGTTGGGGCCCAATACTGGAATTTCAAGGTGAAGAAATTCAAAAGTATGCTAATGTTGAGTGGCCGATGACAGCCCATCCTCCTATCTGCTTTGCTGGCTGATGGATGTGGTGGCGATGGTGTGGNCTCCTATCTGCTTTGCTGGCTGATGGATGTGGTGGCGATGGTGTGGATTCGATGATGAAAATTTAGAAGATCTCTGAGGCCTATGGGTTCTCAGATCTACAGAGTTTGAAAAGGATGGAAATCTTCCATTTCAGAGCAAGGGTGGCTTCTCTATTTCCCGTGTGCCATGGTAGGTCCGGGGTTGTCTTACACTCCACATGTGTCGTTCACCCTCTGCCTTATAATGGGCAGTTCAGGGGTGAGATTGCTGGGTGGGTAACCGGCCTGTAATGGGTGTAAGTCTTAAACCTGGTGGGGCTTAAAAGTGTCCTCAACCACAACCGGAGTGAGCTGAAGAGGTGGGCTGGGCTCACCTCTTGGTGCGCTAATCAGTGAAAGGGGCTTCCTCTATTCGCCTGGTGCTCGCCATAGGTTGAGCGGTCGGTCTCTGAAAACTAACTAGTGCCATGCGAAATAAGTGAAAGCATGGGCTGATCTGTTCGTGCCCCACTAGATGTTCTCTCCGCTGTTCCGATCACACTGAGGTTGAACTCATGCTGGCAGTGGTTAACTCCATATGCTGGAGGAGGTCTGGAGAGATTCCCCCTCTTGACGAAAGACCAGGCAGTGAGCAGCAACCGGCTCTGGTTGTGCTCTGGAGAGAAATAGTGGTATGGATACAACCCTAGTAATACCACACACTTGGTATATGAATACGAGGGTCTCAGCTTCTTTTGGAAATGTGTTCTCGTGCTGTATTTGTGAATCAGGTTGAAACTTTGGATCTGGTCAACTCAGGTGCTAAGCTGGGATACCTGCGATGAGAGGGCATGATCCCTCTCCCCCATTGAGTGGGCGGTCGTAGCGGCGGAATGGTCTTTGTGGCTAAGAGCGCTATGCAAAAATACAACGGCTGAGAAACCCTAACTGTATGATGTATGCATGTCACGAAGTACTGTACATGTAGAAGAGACTTCTGGCATACCTGTAGCAGAACGAAGATATCTGCAACTGCCTGCCATGCAAGGAGTGCTTCTTAAACTTCACCACCTCCATTCTGGACACTCCATAATCTCACAGCTGGTGCAAGGCACCGCGTCGCGCAGCAGCAGCTACCACAACCCCCACTATCATCGTGGGCACATCATAGTGCAAATACCATGGATAAACCAGATGACTACCGACGACATGCAGCTGATCACATCGTGTCTCAGTTCCAGCACCAGCACCACCTAGCACCTGCTCACCTCGGTTACATGTGACGATTGTCTTTCAGCACCCAAGGGCACAATGCAGACCACCGCCCGCACCACCTACCAACTGGTCGATGCCTTCCACAGCTACTTCCATCGCACAAACACGACGACTTACGAATAACGAGTTGATGTACACCAGTTACTTCGAGGTATTTGTGGTAAAGTGTTATCCCAACTACATCCTGGGGATCCAGCGATTAAATACTGGCTGGGTAACCCATGGTATGGGAGCGCCATGAAAAACATAGAAGCCTGTGATAGTGAGATTCATGCTCGTCTCTACTATGCCCTGGTATCTTACATTACATCTTAGCATCATGAATGCCGAAGGAAAGACAAAAGATAATTTTATGAATATAATCTAGTTCTATTTCAAAACATGTACGGTGTAAAAAAGACCGGACATAGCCCTACCAGACAGTGCCGAATTACTGGTGGAGCTGAACGAGAACAAAAACCATTATCATTTCAGTGGGCCTCCAACATAGGGATAACAAAAAAAAAGCATGGTAGAGGAAATGGTACTTTGCTTCAGCGAAGAATGGAATGGCGAAATTCACAGACACCTACCGGACGAAGAAGCCGATTTAGTTATGTTTGTCAAGCGGATGAAGATATGCCACTACCTGCCAAATGATAAAGGGGAAGTACCCTGGATAAAAACAAATAAAAAGAGGAAATATTTTTTTGTATATAAAAACATGGCGAAAAACCAATTTTTAAGTTATTTCTTTTTTCGAGTCTTTTCAATATATGTGCACGGTGTGTGTCAATGTGTGTTGGTATGTGTAAACACAAGAACTGGAAAAATATATAACAATAATTTAGTGTTTTAAAAAAAGCTTCTTTCATTTTATGTTATAATAATAATGAAAAAATAAAGTGTATATTAAATGCACAAAAATTACACTTAAAATAATATATTTTAACATATATGTGAAAATAAAATAAAAAATCCTTCCAATAAAAAAATTCATAATTTGGTGTTATGTAAATGCGAAAAGTATTAAAAGAAAAGCCCATTAAAAATGTATTTGCTTGTCAATATATTAGCAACACATTTAAATGAACATTAAGAGTATCATTAAAATAATTATAAAAATGAATTGAAGTTATGTGTATATAAATACAAATAATGNGTGCACGGTGTGTGTCAATGTGTGTTGGTATGTGTAAACACAAGAACTGGAAAAATATATAACAATAATTTAGTGTCTTAAAAAAAGCTTCTTTCATTTTATGTTATAATAATAATGAAAAAATAAAGTGTATATTAAATGCACAAAAATTACACTTAAAATAATATATTTTAACATATATGTGAAAAAAAAAAATCCTTCCAATAAAAAAATTCATAATTTGGTGTTATGTAAATGCGAAAACTATTAAAAGAAAAGCCCATTAAAAATGTATTTGCTTGTCAATATATTAGCAACACATTAAAATGAACATTAAGAGTATCATTAAAATAATTATAAAAATGAATTGAAGTTATGTGTATATAAATACAAATAATGTATGATTGTACAATAGTTTTATAAATAAATGTATAGTTACTTTAAACAGTTTACATAGTTTTTTAATTGTTAGTCATGTTTCCAATCAATTGATTAAATTAATGACGCTGTTAGAGTAATAAAGAAAACTCATTAGCAAAAGAAGTTAACAAGAATGAATTTCGCAAGTCCAAGAAAGGTTCCCATACAGTATCATCACAGCCCGACATTCACAAAGGTGACAAAAGTCATGGGATAGCAATATGCAAAAATATATATGGCAGTAGTATCGCGTACAACATGTATAAATGGGCAGTGCATTGGTTGAGCTTTCATTTCTAGTCAAGTGATTCATGTGAAAAAATTTCTGACATGATTATGGCCGCACAACGGGAATTAACAGACTTTGAACGCGGAATGGTAGTTGAAGCTAGACGCATGAGACATTCCATTTCGGAAATGGTTTGGGAATTCAACATTCCGAGATCCACAGTGTCAAGAGTGTGCCGAGAATACCTAATTTCAGGCATAACCTTCCACCATGGACAACGCAGTGGCCAACTGCCTGCACATAATGACCGAGACCAACGACGTGCGCGCAGAATGGTCAGTGTTAACAGACAAGCAACACTGCGTGTAATAACCACAGGTATCAATGTGGGATGTACGACGGACGTGTCCGTTAGGACAGTGTGGCGAACTTTGGCTGTACTGGGCTATACCAGCAGAAGATCGACTCGAGTGCCTTTATTAACAGCACGACATCGCCTGCAGCGCCTCTCCTAGGCTCGTGACCATATCGGTTGGAACCTAGACGACTGGAAAACCGTGACTTGGTCAGATGAGTTCCGATTTCAGTTGGTAAGAACTGCTGATAGGGTTCGAGTGTGGCTTAGACCCCACGAATCCATGGACCCAAGTTGTCAACAAGGAACTGCGCAAGCTGTTGGTGGCTCCATAATGGTGTGGGCTGTTTTTACATGGAATGGACTGGGTCCTCTGGTCCAACTGAACCGATCATTGACTGGAAAGGGTTATGTTCAGCTACTTGGAGACCACTTGCAGCCATTCATGGACTTCATGTACCCAAACAACGATGGAATTTTTATGGATGACAATGTGCCATGTCACCGGGTCACAATTGTTCGCGATTGGTTTGAAGAATATTGTGGACAATTCCAGCAAATGATTTGGCCACCAAGATCGCCCAACATGAATCCCATCGAACATTTATGGGACATAATCGAGAAGTCAGTTAATGCACAAACTTCTGCACCGGCAACGCTTTCGCAATTATGAACGTCTATAGAGACAGCATGGCTCAATATTTATGCCTGGGACTTCCAACGACTTGTTGAGTCCATGCCACGTCGAGTTGCTGAACTTTGTCATGCAAAAGGAGTTCCGACACGATATTAGGAGGTATCCCATGACTTTTGTCACTTCAGTGTATGTCCCATTTGAATTNTGCAAAAGGAGTTCCGACACGATATTAGGAGGTATCCCATGACTTTTGTCACTTCAGTGTATGTCCCATTTGAATTTAATGTGGTTTTCTTTAGATGTGCCACTAATGTCATGTATGTCTTTCCATCATTCATAGCAGCAAGACATTGGGTAAGACCTTAGTAGTAGTGTGAGCCACAGAGCCAAGGTGAGTGAACATGTAGCATGTTCCGATGGCCCATTCGACAATCTTTTTCCCAGCTGGTTGAGTTTGAGAGAGGTTACTTCGATGGCCTCCGAGAGGCAGGTTTGATATTTCGGCACATTTCTCGTAACTTGAATCATTCTGCAAACACCGTGAGTCGGTGTTTGATTAAGAGGGAACAGAAGGGTATACACACCCATCGAAAAGGCTCGAGTCGATCCCAGCAGATCACTAGAAGGGAGGATCGTTCTATTGTGCTAGAGGCTATAAGCACTCCACTGGCATTGCTGAGCGCCATCCTGGGTCATGTCACAGCGGCTAGTGATATGCCTGTGTGCACGAGTACCACATACAGGAGGCTAGCAGCGCAGGAGCTCACATCTGCAGCATTCCTTACGACGTCTAACATTACGACCTAGGCATCGCTGATCTTGTGCGACCTGACAGGAGTGGACAGCAATGCATATTTCGGATTGGCGACGAGTGGTGTTAAGCGACAAATCACTGATTTGTTTGGATACAGACAACAGCCAAATTCGAGTCTGTAGAAATCTCCTGGTCAGCACTGTAATTCACACTTCATTGTGGAGCATCACACTGCTCTAAAGACGGGTGGGGGGAAATTTCCTACGATTTCCGCACCCCACTGGCGGTGATTTAAAGGGCCCTGACAGCGTAGTGATATGTCCAAGAAATTCTACGAGCATATGTGCTTCCCTTACTTTTGCAACTTGGGAACCCATTTTTCAGCAGGTTAATGCCATGTATCACACAACATTAATATATCTCAACTGCCATTTTCATTTAAACATGCTTCCTTGGCCAGCAAGTTCCACATATATCTTGCCCATCGAGAATGTTTGTTTATANGCCATTTTCATTTAAACATGCTTCCTTGGCCAGCAAGTTCCACATATATCTTGCCCATCGAGAATGTTTGTTTATATATTGGAAGGCGACTTTAGCCAACAGCAACTATGGCGAATTTGGATCGCCAGATGTGCTAGCTGAGGCAGGATATTCCTCAGGAGACAATCCGAGGTCTGTATACCTCCATGTCAGATTATATATCCACCTGTGTCCATGCTACAGGTTTTCGAGCACCATACTAAGTAAATTATATATGTGTTGATTTGCTGCAATACAAGTTTGGTGTGGTACAATATGCTGATGTTTTCTGTATACATACTAACATGTCTTGTCCTATACCCACTTATGTGCCACTGAGATGGCACNACAATATGCTGATGTTTTCTGTATACATACTAACATGTCTTGTCCTATACCCACTTATGTGCCACTGAGATGGCACCTTCAGAGTGATCAATTTTTTTGCAAATGAGTGTATTCCAATCGTAAAAAAAGACAAAAAAAGAATAGTACAAACAATTTTTTTTTCCAAAACCAAGAATATAATATTAATACTTAAAAATAAACATTATCTACAGTAAAATGTATAATACAGTACTTTCTGAATAAATTAAGTAAACAATTTAGCTTATTGGAGTTAAGTTTGCGAGCATGCATGGATAGTCTAGTGAGGCAGGTGGCTAGAGTTGATAACATAAAGAAATAAAAGCACCTCCATGGTGTTCTGTAACCAGGGTTCGCACACATGTACACATGGGAAAAGCAATGTCAGCATTCTTAAAGTTCTGCACTTGTGCGGCATTTAGTAACTAGGAGTTCACACACTTGCATGTATGCAAGTGTTCTAAATCCACTTTCTTAAGTCCGCACCTAAACAATGTCGGAAAGCCAAAGTCCTCACATGTGCACATGTGGGAAGAGCAGTGTTAATATTTTCACATATCCACACTTGTACGATCAGAACTACCTCTACCACAAAATTGTGTATAGGGCAGGCATATTCAAGAAGAAAATTTAATGAGTGTAAGATAAGGTAAACCAACTTTTATTTTTAAAAAATGAATAAACATAACATCTCTCAAAATATTCGTAAGTACTATTTCAGAATGTATCTCTCATCGATTCAAGAATCGCCTCGCATATAGTGTCAGAGACACCTCATATGCACACGTCCATTACACCAATTCAGCATCTTATTGACCTTATAGGCATTGGGATACTTCGCGGGCAGGATCTCTTCTGCGTCAGACTCCGACAATGCGTNAGCATCTTATTGACCTTATAGGCATTGGGATACTTCGCGGGCAGGATCTCTTCTGCGTCAGACTCCGACAATGCGTTCACCACATAGTTTTTCTAGGTTATACATGCACGGGTAGCAATTCCACGAGCGAACCACCTTGTACAATTCAGGCTGATCAGTTGTGATTGTAATTGTTGTTTAAAATGATCGGCTTCTTGGAGATGCGCACCAAGTCATCTATCATGGCTTTATGCTTATGTGGATCCCTCGTCTTTGGTACGGATTATACACTGAAGAGCAAAGAACTGGTACACCTGCCTAATATCGTGTAGGGCTCCCTGAGCACGTAAAAGTGCCGGAAGATGACGTGGCATGGACTCGACTAATGTCTGAATGTATGCAGGAGGCAATTCACACCATGAATCCTGCAACGCAGTCCACAAATCCAATCTCCGCCATTTTGAGAACGGCTTGCACGTCTGTCACCTTTAATGATTCTCATGAGTCGTCATTTGTCCCGTTCTTTCACGATTTTTTTCCGACCGCAGCGATGTCAAAGATGTGATGTTTTACCGGATTCCCGATATTCACGGTACACTCGTGAAATGGTCGTACGCGAACATCCAAATTTTATCGTTATCTCTGAGATGCTATGTCCCATCTCCCGTACGCCAACTATAACACCACGTTCAAACTCTCTTAAATCTTGATAACCTGCCATTGTAGCAGCAGTAACCGATCTAGCTGCCGACTTCATCGCATTACTCTGATTGGTTCCATACCTCTGTTATTTGCATACGCACGCCTATACCAGTTTTTTGGCTCTCCAGTGTATATAACGAAGCAGGGTGTAATCCCTGACATCTTCGGGCTTAACGTTTGTGTTAGAGTGAACGGTAGATTTATACTCTTAATTGAGTTTCGGGAAAAGTTTCAGCCACTTTTAGTTTCCGTACACTGTCAAATGTCGCCAAAGTTTGGTTGCCCGCGGCCTGCTAAGCGATCAGTTTTCGAAGTCTGTTTGCGAATTTGTTCAGATCGTCAAAAAACATAGCCTATCTTAATTTCCTGTCGATCTTTTGCAGCAGACCAGATCCGATGGGTTCGGCCAATATAGGAAATATTCCTGCGATAATGCTGAATTTTGCACACATTGTCCTTAAATCGATGTGTTTCAGGGTTATCATTTGTATAATGAGCATGACTGGAATGTAGCGTGTATTGGTCATTGTGCAAATCTGTTTCGGTGTAGTGTCCTGATGCCTATGAAACAAAGTTTCGCATAGCCTTTGCATAATTTTCACCATATGCTTACGATCTGCATCACACCTCCTGGCAAAAACCTCACTTATTGGTTCCCTAGAAACCATTTATTATAGTGGTGTCGCAAGGTGTTCGCCTCGTCGCTGTTTTTATATTGTTAGGAAGAAATCCTAGATAGCGTGTAAGCCTTCAGCAAGCTTGTAATTTGACTTGTACATGCTTTGCCAAGCAGGCTTGTCATACCATGTGTAAATAAAGCTTGATTCAAGGCGAATTTCTCATCACTATCCCAACTTTGCTATTAAAAAGCTTGCAGATGGTATGAATTATGCTTGTAGGTTGGCAACACAAGCTTCGTTTCCAATCTGGTACATGCAGGAAATCGATCAGGGGCACATCGTCTTCATCGCTAGTGATGCTTCCTACAGATTCATGCAGTCCTGGATATATTCTTCTGTTACATGTTAGGGTTGGCTCTTCCACCTTGATTTCGCATTTAATATTCAATCGCATAAAAGCATCCTCCTGTCATTATCGACCAAGTTCATCGAAGTAGCTGGTGATTTGCTTGGAAGCTTCTTCTCCCTTCTATTCCAAAAATACTTAGTATGTTACTGTTCGGGAGTAGATATTTCACCCGAACAGCTTCAGTGGTTTGCTGCAACTTAATTGTAAGTTTCGTTCAGTCCACTGTCATTAATCAAATGGAACTAACACCACACACACACACATACACACACACACACACATATATATATATAAATATATATATATATATATGTATTCGCATGCGAGTTCAGGGCTCAGGTAAGTTTATTTTCGATCCTCTCCTGCCAAATGATGTACACATTCAGAACCTTCGTGCTTTACCTCGCAACATCTATTTTCGTGGCGATGCAGGAAATGCTCGTCATTAGGTTGGACATCGCCCATGTAAAATAACACAAAGAAATTCACATTTTCACTTACCAATGGTTTCGGCACTCGCAGATAGAGTGACTCAACTACATGCAGTCTACCTTCGTATGACACACCATGCTAAAGTATTATCGAATGCAGGTTTACTTCTCGCAACCGACATCATCGAAGATGACCAGTGAATTCGGCATTGCCTCGATCGGTGTAACTACAGAATCACTGTCGCTGCAATGAAAATATTTCACGCAATCCTAGTCCTACAGTATGTGTGCCAGGTTCTGATATTTTGGTTGTTGGAACAATTCTGAGTACAGATATATGTTTTTGAACCAAGCACCATTTGGTTCCTCCAGCAAACACAGCACCACTCATGTTTTGCTGAAAGCCAAAGGCTCACAAATCAGTCCCCTCATGTTATTTGGCAACAGCATGCCATGACTTGCATCATGTGAAGTTTCGACATTTTCTGTGGTAATGCGAATGGGAAGACTAAAAACGTGTTGATTATCTCCATTACACTGAAACGAAAATGTACAGAGTAAAGGATACAAATACGGAATATTGCTGTAGTATGGAATACCATGATATCTCATCAAGTAGGGGCTGCTCTTTCTCGGTAGCACTGTGAAACATGACGGCTGAACCAGCGCTGCACGTTAACGGACATGCAACCATTCTCTGATCTACGTTTTTGTTGTGCAGTGCTATTTACATTTCTTAAGGTTTTGAAACTTTCACAGGTATGTACGAAACATTTTCAGGAAGTGCGCAATAATGGAGCTTAAAATACAAGAATAAGTCATGCTATTCATGTAATGGTTGTTTTATACAAGCACAGTTAGACCACTTTGTGACACCAAGTATTTCACAATGGCTTGGTGACTAATATGTAATACTATAAGGGTATAAAAATGGAATACTATTCCATATTGGTGATCTGATGATCACATTTATTTTTGTGCAGATATGGCACGTGGTAATCGGAAAAAGGAGAAGGAGAAAAGAAAGCAGTGGGATGCAGCATCCAAGGAAAAGGCTATATCGCAAGTAAGAGAAAACAAAATGGGTTACTTAAAGTCTGCAAAAGTTTTCGGTGTTTCGCATACTACATTGTTTAGGCTTACCCGGACATTTGTCTCTTCTAAGATGGCCTGTCAAACAAACTTCGGTAGAGAAACGGTTGTGTCCCCGTAATGGGAAAAGCAGCTCGTGGAATATATGTTGTTGTAAAATAAATTATTTGGCCTACCAAGGGAAGATGTTCGAAACATGGCTTACCAAATTGAAAAATTTAACAACATTGGTAATTCTTAAGGGACACAAGAACATGTTATCATGCTGTAAACCAACTACAACGTCGTTTCAGATAACTGTGGGATTTAACAGAGAAAATGTAAAGCAGCTTTTTACTCTTATGGAATCAGTAATGAATAAGCACAAATAAACTGCTAATAGGGTCTACAATGTAGACGAAGCAGGTCTGACTATTGTCCAAAGTAAAATCCTACAGGTTCTCGCACTGAAAGGAAAACTGCTAGTAGCATCCATTATTTCAGATGACCGAGGCTCTCTCGTAACTGTGGTAATATGCATGTGTGCAAACAGAGATTATGTACCTCCAATGTTGGTATTTCTTACAAAAAATTTGAGTCCTTGCCTCATGAGAGGATCTCCTCTGGGGGCCATTGGTGTTTTTCATCCATCTGGCTGGATGTAGACCGCCTTGTTTACCCAGTGGTTCAGACATTACTTTGAAAAATTCCCGCCTACTGCCGGATCACCTACTTTTCTTATCCTTGATGACCAATACTGACATTCCAGAAACATAGATGTCCTCAACAAGGCTAGAACAAATTATGTTAATAGTTAGAAAATGGGGGTTCTAGGACACTTGGCTGCTGGCTGAGGAGACTGGGATCCACAGCGGCCATCTTGGATGACATCATGCAGAAGCCTCCTGCTCTGTCATTCCTCATTAGCAGTGGCCATCTTAGTTTTTCCTTTTTTCATCGGAATTTCTCTTTTTCCCTCCTGCTATATTATTCCTCCTCGACTCTTCATGATCTTGCATTCATATTAGTTTTCTCATGCTCTGAAATTCCGATGTTATTTCCTTCTCCTGCTCTGTCGTTCCTTCCTGTCTCTCTGTCACCCGTTCTATCCCTCGGGGTATTTTCTCTTATTTCTTTCTGGTCTCCTTTTTCTCTCTTTTGTGTTTTTCTCGTGCTCCCTCATTCCTTCCTGTCTCTAGTTCATTCTATCCCTCGGGTTTTTTCACATGCTCCTTTTGATCTCCTTTATTTAAGTCCTTTCCTCTTTCTTGCTTTTCACATCTTCCATCGCCGTATACATTATCTGTTGTAGCCAGCCATCTTTAATTCCTGTGCCTCGTACCAGTTGGCAGCTATAGGTGGCCAACTTTTATTCCCATGCCCACCCCCAAAGTGTTTGAAGTTCTACAGTTTGCTACTAGGAGCGGTGGTATCAGCGTTGCCATTTTGTGAATGTGTTGGCTCACTCATCACCATCGGGGGTGCACTAGCATCGTGGAGGTGAGTTCAAACGGTGGCTGCCAAGAGCACTGGGAATGTTTTTATTTTTTGTTGTTTGTGAACTAAAAAATGCAGGCGGTAGTCATTTTCGTTCCGAAAACCATTGGGTCGCCAGTCGAGCATCTAAACCACACATCTACCTTTGCATGGNCGCTGGGAATGTTTTTATTTTTTGTTGTTTGTGAACTCAAAAAATGCCGGCGGTAGTCATTTTCGTTCCGAAAACCATTGGGTCGCCAGTCGAGCATCTAAACCACACATCTACCTTTGCATGGGAAGTATTAGAAGATGAAATAACATATATACTCCCATCGGCCTATGCACTCGTCAGCTAAAAAAATGTGCAATTTCGAAAAAATCAACATTGCATGGTTAGGAGAATAAATAAAATAAATACTCGCATCGACCTATGCACTCACAAAACAATAAACTTGTAATCGCGAGCAGGTAGGGTTTTCTCATATTTATCCTGGATTCCCCTATACTATTGAAAACCATTGTGAATACGCNCCCCTATACTATTGAAAACCATTGTGAATACGCAGGCACCTGGCTGCTGGCTGGGACAAGGGGACGAAGTGGTGAGGTTTTTTTCATATTCCTTCTGGATACACCTATGCTAATGATGCCAATAGTGAATATGCTAATATCTCACATGTCAATCACTGACACCTGGCTGCTGGTTGCGGATGTTTGAACGGGCTTGCATATTCGTGGGTTTTCTCATATTCCTATCGGTCTCATTTTACCTGGCATCCTGGTGGGGACGAGTCTCATTCTGTCATTCCAACCTTGGGTGTCTCATATTACTTCTGGTCTCCTTTCACCTGGCATTCTGACGGGAGACGAGACTCATTTCCACCTTCATTGTCTCATATTCCTTCTGGNTTTCACCTGGCATTCTGACGGGAGACGAGACTCATTTCCACCTTCATTGTCTCATATTCCTTCTGGTCTCCTTTCACCTGGCATCCTGGTGTGAAAGAGTCTCATGCTCTGTCATTCCACCTGTGTGGCACTGAGCAAAGCCTGACCACACATGCTAGCCTAGAGTCGCACCGTGTGAGCGGTAAGTACATCCTAAGCCCACTTATAAGCATAGTTGGCTGTAATTTCTGAACTGTTTAAAATACAGCCACCAAAATCATAACGTAGGAATCAACCCTGATGACGAAAAGGACTGCAAGGCAAGTGTCTTCTAACCTCACATATAAGCATAGTTGGTTGTAAGTTCCAACCTTTTNATGACGAAAAGGACTGCAAGGCAAGTGTCTTCTAACCTCACATATAAGCATAGTTGGTTGTAAGTTCCAACCTTTTAAAGATATAGTCAGCAAATTCATAACATAGGCATCACCTCTGACGACGGAAAGGACCTTGAGGGACTATTATNTTTTAAAGATATAGTCAGCAAATTCATAACATAGGCATCACCTCTGACGACGGAAAGGACCTTGAGGGACTATTATGGCCTAAGCCTGCTTATAAGCATAGACGGTTTGAACTTTTTAAGATACAGCCACAAATATTATTACATAGGCAACGCCCCCGACGACGAAAAGGACCNATAGACGGTTTGAACTTTTTAAGATACAGCCACAAATATTATTACATAGGCAACGCCCCCGACGACGAAAAGGACCACAGAACTAAGAAGGCCTTAAACGCTCTTAAAAGTAAAGATGGCTGTTATTTCTGAAAGGTTTAATATACAGCTACCAAATTTATAACATATAAATCACCCCAACGACAAACAGGGCTACAAGGTTCAGCATGCACTAAATCCACTTATAAGCATAGGTTAATGTCATTTCTAAACTTTTTAATTTACAGTCACCAAATTCATACATAGTAATCACCCCCGACGATGAACTGGGCTGTAGANAATTTCTAAACTTTTTAATTTACAGTCACCAAATTCATACATAGTAATCACCCCCGACGATGAACTGGGCTGTAGAATCCAAAACACACTAGCTCTTCGTGCAGTCATAGTTGGCTGCCATTTCCCACCCCCAGAAGTTATAGTCGTCAAATTCATATCACAGGCATCAACTCCGATTACAAACAGGGTGATAGGGAGAAGTACACTTTAAACACACTTATAAGCACAGTGTCCTACATGTCCCACCCACCGAAGCTACGACCACCAAATTTATATCACAGACATCACTTCCGACTACAATCAAAGAGATAACGAGAAGTAGGCCTTAAGCCCTGTTATAAGCTTAGTCTGTCAGCATTTCCGAACCTTTGAAGTTCGGGAACATGTGACAACCATCCACGCATGTAAAGAAAACAAAAGTGTACATAAAAGTGCGTTGCAAATTTACAGTTGCATGTAGGAGTGTAGGGTCTGAAATAGCACACACATACGCATCGGCCTGCATGCAATCTACAATCGCCCACCAATGCCCTAGTCGTCTGCTACCACAGGTGTCTACCAACTCGGACCCNGCACACACATACGCATCGGCCTGCATGCAATCTACAATCGCCCACCAATGCCCTAGTCGTCTGCTACCACAGGTGTCTACCAACTCGGACCCCACACAGCGACAGCTAGCCTCCCTTCGACCACAAACATCCAGGCTGTATACATATGTATAGATGTGTAAATATATACATATATATACATGGGCATTGGTAACAAACCACAAACAACCCTATGTGAAAAAGCAAGATATATACAAATGTACTGCATCCATGATGTACATAGTAATGAGTAATGGTAAAATAAATATAAAGTAATATAAATTATCACCACCAGTCCGACACAAAGGTAGGTGGCCCGAGCCATCACTATAACGGGTAACCATTNCCACACAGCGACAGCTAGCCTCCCTTCGACCACAAACATCCAGGCTGTATACATATGTATAGATGTGTAAATATATGCATATATATACATTGGCATTGGTAACAAACCACAAACAACCCTATGTGAAAAAGCAAGATATATGCAAATGTACAGCATCCATGATGTACATAGTAATGAGTAATGGTAAAATAAATATTAAGTAATATAAATTATCACCACCAGTCCGACACAAAGGTAGGTGGCCCGAGCCATCACTATAACGGGTAACCATTNTAAGTAATATAAATTATCACCACCAGTCCGACACAAAGGTAGGTGGCCCGAGCCATCACTATAACGGGTAACCATTTACTACCATACATATAATGAAAAATAGAGGGGTATACAATTGCACCGATAATAACACACAAATAGTCGCAGGTTACATTAAAACATGTAGCTGTAAGAATAAATAAATCAGCTAAATGTCTAACGTTGGGGTCGAGGAAACTGAGCGTAAAAAATATGAAACTGCCCTATATATGAAAAATCAGTCACACAAGATAGAATAAAGGACTGGAATATACACAAGTACATCGGCAGCATAATGCCATAACTAATGAAAATATATAAAAAAATATCCGATGTAGTCACAGTTAATAATAGTGATATCAGTGTTGATGTCATGCCAGGAAGTTTAGTAAAAGCTAGAATGCATGCCAAAATGAGAAAAAACAAATGATCACAAGGACCAACCTCAAAAATGACTACGACGCATCAAGTGCGATAAACATTAAGCGACTTGTGAGGACTCTATTCCATTGCTTGCCACAAAACCACATACATTATAAACCATTACTCGTGGAAGTGAGCTGTCACTGCTACATGCTGATGCAAACAGATATAAAAAACCATTATAAAATGAAGTTGTTATAAGCATTTAAGAACCAGTGTATATTCGCAATATTACGGNAACAGATATAAAAAACCATTATAAAATGAAGTTGTTATAAGCATTTAAGAACCAGTGTATATTCGCAATATTACGGATGCGTCTTATGAGTGAGTAAGGCTCATAACAGCGAGCATCGAGTGCTGTACGCCAGGTTAGTGGAAGAAAAAATACATTTGCAAAGCCGAGAAGCACAAGTACGATAAGTTCAACACTGCTACACACTAATGCTAAGAGATACAAAATGAAATGTAAATGATGATAATTATAAGCACTTACCAACCAGTGCAGTCACATATTACACAAGCATCGGGTGCTGTACACTGTGTGTTAAACGATGCAGGACAATACCATACCGTCCTCGTCAGTACAACAGAATAGCAAACCACTTCCTTACGAACCGACTGAAACAAAACCATTACATTCAGAGTGCAACCTACACTCACAACACTAGCAGCGAAACACAGCATACCCGGCTGACATTGCACAATTAACTTACATCGTGAGAATTTGTAAGGCAGATCACGTGGTTTACCGACAGCATCGGCACCGTGCAGTTCTCGGCAAGTCGAAGGGATGGCACAGTACATTAGCCGAGAGTGAGAGAGAGAGAGAGAGAGAGAGACATCAGACTCCAGGGCGATAGACTCTGCCATAGAATTTTATTTGAGCCTAATGTGACGTTCATTGCTCGATGCTCGTGTAGTATGCATTGGTTGGTAGTGCCTCTGTACTGTTGTGTAGCTAGGGTGTACATGGGAAAAATCGTCTTGTCTAGCACCGATTGATGCAATGTACTTTGCTCGTCGCTTGTGCAATACACGTTGGTTGGTAAGTGCTTACAACTATTTTTTTGTCTTATCGCATTCGTGCATAGCAGTGACGATCTTATCGCCCCCTGTGCTCTGCGGCCGTAATTTTCTTGGTTTAACATAACATACAGCGTTCGTTGTTCGCAAAATATGCATGGGTTGGTAGGTGTTTGTAAATATATTTTCCTTTACATTTATTTATTATATGTGTTCATCAATATGAAGCAGTGTCGTGGTCTATTGCATGACCAATTGTTTAAATGCATGACGTTTAGTGTAAGAAAAGGAACACAGCCCTTACAAATCTTTTTTTAAGTTGGTCCTTTTGACCATACATTCTTTTTGTGTTGCCGGGCATTCCAGCTTTTCTTAAACTATAGTTCTCTATGCAATAGCAACACTGATATAGCTATTTTGGACTGTGGAACTTTCAGGGATTTTTTTATAGTAGCGGTTCGATATGACATCGTTCTCGTGGGGAGCTTGCATCTATGTTGGGCCTTAATTATTTATTTTATGTGACTTAACTTTTTCATGGATGGGACTGTTGTATATTATACACGAGTTTCCCTCAACCCATGTGTTAGGATGGCACTCTTTATTGCGACCTTAGGCACTCAGAATCGAACAATATCGCTGTAGCCCCCCTGTGCTATGGGAACCGACAAGCTGCAACCCTCATTGGTGGTTGGATCGACACCTTGTCCGTCTGGTATTGTTTAACTACTTGCACCGAGTACTGCATGCATGGGTGAGTGTTCTACATGATGCACGACAGATTTCAATCATGTGTGACGACACCAGTGCTCCTGGTGGTGGCCATCGGTAACGCAAATGATCTTGAAATCCACCGTAAAGGTGAAAGGAAAATGAAGATGGTCGAAGACCACCGCGAATATATCAGACGATGGTCGTGCACTCTAGTGGACGAATGGCGAAACAAAGATGGCGAGACCATTTGTGTGTATTGCTCAAGAAACCGTCATCGAATGCAAGGTGTCAGTCACCAGAGGTGTACACTAGCAGAAGACGATGGTGAAGGTAAGATTGTGGATGAGGGTGATTGACAAGTGCATGTGTAATTGTACTGTTTGTAATTTATGCACGTATATTTTTTCTATATCCACATGTTATTTTATGTCTGTGTATGTGCTTAAAATGTGACTGATATAGAGAAGTAAACAATCTCACACGGTGAGGTATGTGCAAGGACCTGAATTCGAGACTTGACACAATACGAAAATATTAATTCTCTTTCAGACGTTGACAAAATCGGGTAATTTTTTTCCTAGTGGTGGGGAAATATTTCAGGTCTGTATGAGTGAAACTAATATTATCGCGGGTTAAAATAAATGAATAGCACTGAAGTAGCATATACACTTTACCTTAATTTTACAGATTTACATAACAAGAATACATAGTAAGTTTTGATACACGCTCTATTTATTCTACATTCGAGCAAAAAAATGATGGTTTCTGTTTTTGTAGAACAATCTTGCTGTGAGCATTCAAGCTACACATATTCACATATACAATACTGCAGTGACCACATGGGCAGGTCTTGTAGGTGATGGCAAATGGGCAGTTATTATTTTCATGTCGTTTGACTTTGGAAGTATTAGCGAATGTCTTGCTGCAATACTTGCACTCGCATGACAAATATTGCCTTTTTAATTATTGTTATGTCTATTAAGGCTATCACTGTGGGTAAGCACCACATCGCAGGTATCACAGTGGTAGGTCTTGTATGCTGGACTGAACACGCAATGGCTGCTTTCATGTTGCTGTGAATTACAGCTTTTACTAACGGTATTTCCACGGTAGTAAAATTAATTCCATAATGATTGTAGCGATCCTTCAGGGTCCCTTGCTGTAGGCGAGGCTAACAGTGTTAGAGATGGCAATTCTTCAACCATTGATTCTATCTTAATATTGTAACAGAGTACCCGATCGTGGTAGATGAATTTAGTCATAATGAACTGATTTTCATTACCATACTTGCCGACGAAATTACATCCATTTTTACATGATGCTCACTGGTACATGGTTCATACTGCATGCTGGTTTCCGTTGCCCGTCTCGGGTTCCCTCAGTATATGACTGCTGTCTGTGTGGTGCAAACGCCAGCATCGTTGCTGGGCTGAAATATGTTACCTTATCAGGTCGCTCGCTGTGTAACATGCGAAATTGACATTTATCCTCTCAACTTCTTTACACTTGTTTATCTTTCAGTTTTGGAGGTGCCTTGATTTTCTTCTACTGCTGCTGCTCGCTCCCGATGTGTCTTACATCAGCTCCTGGAATGTGGCGTGTCTGTAATGGTAGCACTACCTTGAAAACACTCTAGGCATGGGAGACAAACAATAATCTCTTCGTCCTGTTGCAGATAGACAGGCAGGTGTTTGTAGACAGATTTTATTTGGTGTCGTGCATATGCGAGAAGGAATTCTTTAGGCAGGTATGCGAGCTCGGTATCTGTCGAGTGCTGCAAGTGATTTAATCTTTCCATATATCACGATAGATGATAATATTTTTTGATCACTAGAATAGCATCCCATAATTTTCACTGTGACCTCCCGACGAGCGAAAGAAGTTCTGGACGATTTGTGATGGTATAAACTGCCTTTATAGAAATAAAAGTGACTAGGGTGGACAGAAGCGACATCCTCTACCAACACCAGATTATTTGAATCAATATTTTAAATAGATATATTAATGTTTACTGCATGATGTCATGTTGAAATCATCCAACATAAAGCTTTAATTTCTGACTAATTATAGAAACTTGATTCTTGGGGGTGTTGGTATATGTTACGCTACACTGTGCTGAATACAACCCTCGCCTGTGGGGTTCGTCAGTTAGTCGACGGATGTGTTTAGATCATCTCATCTAGCTTCTGTGGCTTTAAGAACTCAAGAACTAATGGGACATATGCCAGTGCCATCAACTTCTTGGCTCATACCATCTACTTCTTAGGCCCTGTCTTCTTCCTCATAAGCCTTATCGTCTTCGTCTTAGACTGAGGTGTCTATGTGTCTACCAGCCCATTAGAGTGCTCACAACATTACCAGGGCCTGCATCGTGTTTCAAAACAGTAGGCATTGATGGAAATAGAAGGTTTGCAGAAACTTGTTATAGGAAGTACGAGCCATACGGACCTACAGAAGTTGTAAATGACAAATATGTACAGCTAACATGTAAAGTGAAATAATGTAGATATTACAACTATACAGGAGGGTGATAATACAATGCTACCTCGAGAACTGCTGGTGGTGAAGTGAAAACTGTACTAAAATGTACATATTCTAATGATGGTAATGTCGGGACTAAATACTCAGATACATAACACAAGAATTTTTAATTGTATATCATATAGTTTTTTTTCAGTGAAATGAGTGGGCAAACTGTAGGATTGAACTTCGCTACCTTATTCTCAAGGTTGGTTCATTGTCTCCAGTGATGCCAGTGTACATATGTTTTCAGATAACTGAAAAGCAGAGTACATACATAGTTGAAATGTATATTATGTGTTGCTTTCCTACACATCCCGACAAAGTTCATACATTTAATTTTATTTCTATATAAATGGTACATATTCGAAATAAGTACATGTATATAATATTTAAAACTAAATAAATTGTTACCTTGTACTATAAAACTGAATTCCTCTCGTAATGAAAAAGTGCATGTGTGAATCGGCTGGTCTATCGCCCTGGAGTCTGATGTCTCTCTCTCTCTCTCTCTCTCTCTCTCTCACTCTCGGCTAATGTACTGTGCCATCCCTTCGACTTGCCGAGAACTGCACGGTGCCGATGCTGTCGGTCAACCACGTGATCTGCCTTACAAATTCTCACGATGTAAGTTAATTGTGCAATGTCAGCCGGGTATGCTGTGTTTCGCTGCTAGTGTTGTGAGTGTAGGTTGCACTCTGAATGTAATGGTTTTGTTTCAGTCGGTTCGTAAGGAAGTGGTTTGCTATTCTGTTGTACTGACGAGGACGGTATGGTATTGTCCTGCATCGTTTAACACACAGTGTACAGCACCCGATGCTTGTGTAATATGTGACTGCACTGGTTGGTAAGTGCTTATAATTATCATCATTTACATTTCATTTTGTATCTCTTAGCATCAGTGTGTAGCAGTGTTGAACTTATCGTACTTGTGCTTCTCGGCTTTGCAAATGTATTTTTTCTTCCACTAACCTGGCGTACAGCACTCGATGCTCGCTGTTATGAGCCTTACTCACTCATAAGACGCAACCGTAATATTGCGAATATACACTGGTTCTTAAATGCTTATAACAACTTCATTTTATAATGGTTTTTTATATCTGTNCCTAACACATGGGTTGAGGGAAACTCGTGTATAATATACAACAGTCCCATCCATGAAAAAGTTAAGTCACATAAAAGAAATAATTAAGGCCCAACATAGATGCAAGCTCCCCACGAGAACGATTTCATATCGAACCGCTACTATAAAAAAATTCCTGAAAGTTCCACAGTCCAAAATAGCCATATCAGTGTTGCTATTGCATAGAGAACTATAGTTTAAGAAAAGTTGGAATGCCCGGCAACACAAAAAGAATGTATAGTCAAAAGGACCAACTTAAAAAAAGATTTGTAAGGGCTGTGTTCCTTTTCTTACACTAAACATCATGCATTTAAACAATTGGTCATGCAATAGACCACGACACTGCTTCATATTGATGAACACATATAATAAATAAANTGAGAGAGAGAGAGAGAGAGAGAGACATCAGACTCCAGGGCGATAGACCAGCCGATTCACACATGCACTTTTTCATTACGAGAGGAATTCAGTTTTATAGTACAAGGTAACAATTTATTTAGTTTTAAATATTATATACATGTACTTATTTCGAATATGTACCATTTATATAGAAATAAAANGGTAACAATTTATTTAGTTTTAAATATTATATACATGTACTTATTTCGAATATGTACCATTTATATAGAAATAAAAGTAAATGTATGAACTTTGTCGGGATGTGTAGGAAAGCAACACATAATATACATTTCAACTATGTATGTACTCTGCTTTTCAGTTATCTGAAAACATATGTACACTGGCATCACTGGAGACAATGCACCAACCTTGAGAATAAGGTAGCGAAGTTCAATCCTACAGTTTGCCCACTCATTTCACTGAAAAAAAAAACTATATGATATACAATTAAAAATTCTTGTGTTATGTATCTGAGCATTTAGTCCCGACATTACCATCATTAGAATATGTACATTTTAGTACAGTTTTCACTTCACCACCAGCAGTTCTCGAGGTAGCATTGTATTATCACCCTCCTATATAGTTGTAACATCTTCATTATTTCACTTTACATGTTAGCTGTACATATTTGTCATTTACAACTTCTGTAGGTCCGTATGGCTCGTACTTCCTATAACAAGTTTCTGCAAACCTTCTATTTCCATCAATGCCTACTGTTTTGAAACACGATGCAGGCCCTGGTAATGTTGTGAGCACTCTAATGGGCTGGTAGACACATAGACACCTCAGTCTAAGACGAAGACGATAAGGCTTATGAGGAAGAAGACAGGGCCTAAGAAGTAGATGGTATGAGCCAAGAAGTTGATGGCACTGGCATATGTCCCATTAGTTCTTGAGTTCTTAAAGCCACAGAAGCTAGATGAGATGATCTAAACACATCCGTCGACTAACTGACGAACCCCACAGGCGAGGGTTGTATTCAGCACAGTGTAGCGTAACATATACCAACACCCCCAAGAATCAAGTTTCTATAATTATTCAGAAATTAAGCTTTATGTTGGATGATTTCAACATGACATCATGCAGTAAACATTAATATATCTATTTAAAATATTGATTCAAATAATCTGGTGTTGGTAGAGGATGTCGCTTCTGTCCACCCTAGTCACTTTTATTTCTATAAAGGCAGTTTATACCATCACAAATCGTCCAGAACTTCTTTCGCTCGTCGGGAGGTCACAGTGAAAATTATGGGATGCTATTCTAGTGATCAAAAAATATTATCATCTATCGTGATATATGGAAAGATTAAATCACTTGCAGCACTCGACAGATACCGAGCTCGCATACCTGCCTAAAGAATTCCTTCTCGCATATGCACGACACCAAATAAAATCTGTCTACAAACACCTGCCTGTCTATCTGCAACAGGACGAAGAGATTATTGTTTGTCTCCCATGCCTAGAGTGTTTTCAAGGTAGTGCTACCATTACAGACACGCCACATTCCAGGAGCTGATGTAAGACACATCGGGAGCGAGCAGCAGCAGTAGAAGAAAATCAAGGCACCTCCAAAACTGAAAGATAAACAAGTGTAAAGAAGTTGAGAGGATAAATGTCAATTNAAACTGAAAGATAAACAAGTGTAAAGAAGTTGAGAGGATAAATGTCAATTTCGCATGTTACACAGCGAGCGACCTGATAAGGTAACATATTTCAGCCCAGCAACGATGCTGGCGTTTGCACCACACAGACAGCAGTCATATACTGAGAGAACCCGAGACGGGCAACGGAAACCAGCATGCAGTATGAACCATGTACCAGTGAGCATCATGTAAAAATGGATGTNAGAACCCGAGACGGGCAACGGAAACCAGCATGCAGTATGAACCATGTACCAGTGAGCATCATGTAAAAATGGATGTAATTTCGTCGGCAAGTATGGTAATGAAAATCAGTTCATTATGACTAAATTCATCTACCACGATCGGGTACTCTGTTACAATATTAAGATAGAATCAATGGTTGAAGAATTGCCATCTCTAACACTGTTAGCCTCGCCTACAGCAAGGGACCCTGAAGGATCGCTACAATCATTATGGAATTAATTTTACTACCGTGGAAATACCGTTAGTAAAAGCTGTAATTCACAGCNGAAGGATCGCTACAATCATTATGGAATTAATTTTACTACCGTGGAAATACCGTTAGTAAAAGCTGTAATTCACAGCGACATGAAAGCAGCCATTGCGTGTTCAGTCCAGCATACAAGACCTACCACTGTGATACCTGCGATGTGGCGCTTACCCACAGTGATAGCCTTTATAGACATAACAATAATTAAAAAGGCAATATTTGTCATGCGAGTGCAAGTATTGCAGCAAGACATTCGCTAATACTTCCAAAGTCAAACGACATGAAAATAATAACTGCCCATTTGCCATCACCTACAAGACCTGCCCATGTGGTCACTGCAGTATTGTATATGTGAATATGTGTAGCTTGAATGCTCACAGCAAGATTGTTCTACAAAAACAGAAACCATCATTTTTTTGCTCGAATGTAGAATAAATAGAGCGTGTATCAAAACTTACTATGTATTNTTGCTCGAATGAAGAATAAGTAGAGCGTGTATCAAAACTTACTATGTATTCTTGTTATGTAAATCTGTAAAATTAAGGTAAAGTGTATATGCTACTTCAGTGCTATTCATTTATTTTAACCCGCGATAATATTAGTTTCACTCATACAGACCTGAAATATTTCCCCACCACTAGGAAAAATATTACCCGATTTTGTCAACGTCTGAAAGAGAATTAATATTTTCGTATTGTGTCAAGTCTCGAATTCAGGTCCTTGCACATACCTCACCGTGTGAGATTGTTTACTTCTCTATATCAGTCACATTTTAAGCACATACACAGACATAAAATAACATGTGGATATAGAAAAAATATACGTGCATAAATTACAAACAGTACAATTACACATGCACATGTCAATCACCCTCATCCACAATCTTACCTTCACCATCGTCTTCTGCTAGTGTACACCTCAGGTGACTGACACCTTGCATTCGATGACGGTTTCTTGAGCAATACACACAAATGGTCTCGCCATCTTTGTTTCGCCNTCACTCTCGGCTAATGTACTGTGCCATCCCTTCGACTTGCCGAGAACTGCACGGTGCCGATGCTGTCGGTCAACCACGTGATCTGCCTTACAAATTCTCACGATGTAAGTTAATTGTGCAATGTCAGCCGGGTATGCTGTGTTTCGCTGCTAGTGTTGTGAGTGTAGGTTGCACTCTGAATGTAATGGTTTTGTTTCAGTCGGTTCGTAAGGAAGTGGTTTGCTATTCTGTTGTACTGACGAGGACGGTATGGTATTGTCCTGCATCGTTTAACACACAGTGTACAGCACCCGATGCTTGTGTAATATGTGACTGCACTGGTTGGTAAGTGCTTATAATTATCATCATTTACATTTCATTTTGTATCTCTTAGCATCAGTGTGTAGCAGTGTTGAACTTATCGTACTTGTGCTTCATACAGATGCAAAAAGATTTAAAAAGTAAAATGTAAAGGAAACAAGTTATAAGCACTTACCAACCAGCACATATTGCACAAGCATCTAGCATTGTACAACGTGTTAGATGAAGCTAATAAAGACCAGGCCTTTCTTGTTAGTACAACGGAATAGCAAACAACTTACTTACGAACCGTGTGAAATGAAACCACCACATTCAGCTTATGGCCAACACTCACAACCTTCATCACTAGCAGTGGGACGCATCCGACCCGGTCGATGTTGCGCGATCAACTAACATCGTGAGAAACTGTAAGGCAGCCCAAGTGGTCGGCGGGAAGCACGAGCACAGTGCACGTCTCGGCAAGTCACAGGGTTGGCACAGAACGCTAGAAAAGAGAGAGACGCCTCAGGCTCCAGGGTAGCAGACCAGCCGAGTCACACAAGAATTGCCCATTACTAGAGGAATACAGTTATACAAATCATGGTAAAAGTTATTTCGTTTTTAATATTATCAACACAGGAGCATGAGAATTCAATGCTTCCTCCTGATCTGCTGGTTATGTGAAAACTGTAGTAAAATGTACATATTCTACTGATGATAATGTCAGTATTAAATACTCATATATATCACACAAAGGTTTTTAACTGTGTACCATATAGTATTTTTTCCCATTGAAACGATTTGGGCTCACTATGTGATTGAACATACACTACCTTATTCTCAAGGTAGGTGCACTGTCTCCAGTGCTGCCAGGGTTCATATGTTATCAGATGACTGAACATCAGAGTACTTACATAGTTGAAATGTATATGATATATTGCTTTATAACACATCATTACAAATTTCATACATTTACTGTTATTTCTATACAAATGGTAGGTATTCGAAATATGTACATGTATATAATATTTAAAACGAAATAAATTGTTANACTGTTATTTCTATACAAATGGTAGGTATTCGAAATATGTACATGTATATAATATTTAAAACGAAATAAATTGTTAACTTGTACTACATAACTATATCCCCCTCGTAATGGAAAAGTGCATATGTGTCTCAGGTGGTCTACCACCGTGGAGCCTGATCTCTCTCTCTCTCTCTCTCTCTCTATCTGTTAGTGTTCTGTGCCATCCCTTCGACTTGCCGAAACTTGCATGGTGCTTGCGCTGCTGGTCGACCACCTTCGCTGCATTACAGATTCTCACGATGTTAGTTGATCGCTCACTGTCGGCCGGGTCGGAAGTGTTCCGCTGCTAGTGTTGTGAGTGTTGGCTGTACTCTGGATGTGATGGTTTCTTTTCAGTCAGTTCGTAAGGAAGTCGTTTGCTATTCTGTTGTACTGACCAGGACGGTTTTGTCTTGTCTAGCATCGTTTAATACACAGTGTACATCACCCGACACTTGTGTAATATGATGTGATGGAATTGATNTTGTACTGACCAGGACGGGTTTGTCTTGTCTAGCATCGTTTAATACACAGTGTACATCACCCGACACTTGTGTAATATGTTGTGATGGAATTGATTGGTAAGTGCTTATAATTATTTTCCTTTAAATTTTGATTTTATATCTGTTTGCATCAGTGTGTTGCAGTGTTGACATTATCGCACCTGTGCCTTTTGGCTTCGCAAAAGTATTTTTTTCGACTAATGTGACATAGAGCGTTCGATGCTCCCGCAAGAGAATCTAGTTGTTAAATGCTTATAACTACTTGATATTATATCTGTTTTTTATATCTGTTTGCATCAGCGCGTAGCAGTGACGCCTCTGTTGTGCGACTAATGGTTTGAAATGTATGTGGTTTTGTGGGATGCAAAGAAACACAGCCTTTACAAGTCGTTTAATTTTTACCGCACTTGATGCATTGTAGTAATATTTCAGGTTGCACATTATGGTCATTTGTTCTTTCTTATGTTGGCATGTATTCTGGCATTTACTAAATTTCTTGGTGTTATTGCAATACTGATATCACTGTTATGGTATGTGGATCCATCTGGTATTTTAATTTTATTGTGACTTCTTTATTTTATCATGCA
Source organism: Clitarchus hookeri (assembly GCA_002778355.1). Lineage (NCBI taxonomy): Eukaryota > Metazoa > Arthropoda > Insecta > Phasmatodea > Phasmatidae > Clitarchus > Clitarchus hookeri. The sequence continues at coordinate 643,681 of NQII01000797.1, read as the reverse complement.
TGTAATGTACTTGCGTATATGATAATCCTTTATTGTATGTTACATGATTGATTTTCATGTACAGGGCAGTTTCATATATTTAACACTCGGTCGGTTTGTTTGTGACCCATGCTAACGTTTATTTATGTATATATTTTACATCTATATATACAGTATACTATATATATTTTACATCTATACATACAGCCTGGATTTAGGTCTGCGAAGGTAGGCATTCTGTCTGCTGAGTGGGGTCCGAGGAGGTTTCCATGTGACATCATCCAAGATGTCCGCCGTGGCTTACCGGCTCCACAGCCAGCAATCAGGTGTTCCAAAATCCCCAATTTCTAAGTACTCATGTAAGAATTGTGTGACTTTCGCTTCATTCATCACACAAGCTGCAACCATTGGGCAAGTCGTTCATGAGTCCTCTNATTGTGTGACTTTCGCTTCATTCATCACACAAGCTGCAACCATTGGGCAAGTCGTTCATGAGTCCTCTTAAACAATATTGCAGTGAAGAAGTGCTGGTGTAGATGCGATCAAACTCCTGCCCTCTTACCAATTTCGTCATGGGTAGGCTATTTGGCAAAACTTACCTCAAAACACAAACTGGCAAGATGGNTCCTGCCCTCTTACCAATTTCGTCATGGGTAGGCTATTTGGCAAAACTTACCTCAAAACACAAACTGGCAAGATGGCTGGAAATGGATTCAAAGGCACTGGTATTTATCCAGTAAATCTCAACACATTTCCTGACAATCAATTCCTAGCATCAGACGACACAAACACATATTCTATTGCAGTTACTAGGGCTGCTTCTGATCTTGACATTGTCCACTCGTCCAGGGCTGGGTGTAAGTCTACTTATCCTTCCAACTATTCTGCTGGTTTGCAGCAAATATGTCTACTGATTCATCAAACATTTCAGCTGCTTCACAGATGGCAGCTGATACACCAATGCTTCCCTGATGGCTGCTGGTACATTAAAATCTTTAGCTAGTTCCCGAATGACTTCTGAAGCCCCATGGGATATTTCTCCAATTCCCAAACTTGCTAAAATAAAGGGCACACGAGTTAGAGAAGCTGGCACAGCAGCTCTCTTGACATCTCCGCCTTACAAGAAACAGCTACAAGAATCCTTATAACAGAAAAAATCTGGGAAGAGGTTAAGATGAAATTGTAGACCTAGATCTACGCCTATACCTAAGTCTAGTAATAAATAGACAACGAAAAAGAGAGTTGCCAGAATTTATATGCACACTATTTTTCTGCTTGGTGCTGATGACTTGTCAGAAAACACTGGTGAGGATATTAGCATTAGAGAAGAATCGTCTTACCTAATAATTCCTGATGTCTCAGTGCCAGGACATAAAGATGCAGAGTGCCTTTTCTGCAGTAGAAGATTCTTTAATGATGTGCGTAGGGAATAGTGGATTATGTGTGTGCTTTGTGAAATGTGGTCACATGTGGACTGTGCTGGTCTTAGAGGTAGACATTATGTTTCTGATTACTGCAAGTAATGTTGACTATAGTAATACTTGACTTTTCAGTACAGACTATGTTAATTACTTAAACATATTTGTCTGGTATATGTCATGTTTGTATACTTACATAAGTCTGTAGGGTAGCTTGCAAGACATGTAATATTTAATTAAATGTCTAATTTATTTTGAATTTATTTAGTGGTATTCCATATTGTGACCCTTTTTATGCAGCCACAAAAAACGTAATTTTTAATGTTAAAATTTTTTTTACATAAAATTGTAATATGAAGTGCTGTTATAATTTCGCAGATATGTCCATAAATGTATCAGGTTTATGCTATTTTTTTCTTATTGCTCTACTACAATAGTGGCAGTAGCTATAACAAAATAATAAAATTATATTCCCTATTTGTATCCTTTTCTCTAATTATTCGATACATATCGGTTCAAGGTATTAAATGAATCGGTGAGCTGAAGAAGGAAAATATTCCATGTAGAGGAAGTTTAGGGAAACACGAAAAAACTGTTTATCTTTTGAACTAATGGTCAAAAGCAAAAATGTACAATTACAAAGATGATCTAAAGAACCAAAGTATCAATGAAAACATGGTCTAATTTAAATATTCCACATGATTTGTATATAAAAGTGAGCGAAATATGTTGGAATTTTTCCCTTCTTTAACTCAAATTAATTTAAATGCTGAAAAAAATCGTATTGCACAATATGCGATAATTAGTATTCAATATATTAGTATGAGGCCTATAGCGATAATAACTATTATTTTAGTTGTCCTCGGGTAAAACAAAAGTTGTAAATATTACTCACATAATATCATNTCCTGCCCTCTTACCAATTTCGTCATGGGTAGGCTATTTGGCAAAACTTACCTCAAAACACAAACTGGCAAGATGGGTGGAAATTGATTCAAAGGCACTGGTATTTATTCAGTAAATCTCAACACATTTCCTGACAATCAATTCCTAGCATCAGACGACACAAACACATATTCTATTGCAGTTACTAGGGCTGCTTCTGATCTTGACATTGTCCACTCGTCCAGGGCTGGGTGTAAGTCTACTTATCCTTCCAACTATTCTGCTTGTTTGCAGCAAATATGTCTACTGATTCATCAAACATTTCAGCTGCTTCACAGATGGCAGCTGATACACCAATGCTTCCCTGATGGCTGCTGGTACATTAAAATCTTTAGCTAGTTCCCGAATGACTTCTGAAGCCCCATGGGATATTTCTCCAATTCCCAAACTTGCTAAAATAAAGGGCACACGAGTTAGAGAAGCTGGCACAGCAGCTCTCTTGACATCTCCGCCTTACAAGAAACAGCTACAAGAATCCTTATAACAGAAAAAATCTGGGAAGAGGTTAAGATGAAATTGTAGACCTAGATCTACGCCTCTACCTAAGTCTAGTAATAAATAGACAACGAAAAAGAGAGTTGCCAGAATGTATATGCACACTATTTTTCTGCTTGGTGCTGATGACTTGTCAGAAAACACTGGTGAGGATATTAGCATTAGAGAAGAATCGTCTTACCTAATAATTCCTGATGTCTCAGTGCCAGGACATAACGATGCAGAGTGCCTTTTCTGCAGTAGAAGATTCTTTAATGATGTGCGTAGGGAATAGTGGATTATGTGTGTGCTTTGTGAAATGTGGTCACATGTGGACTGTGCTGGTCTTAGAGGTAGACATTATGTTTCTGATTACTGCAAGTAATGTTGACTATAGTAATACTTGACTTTTCAGTACAGACTATGTTAATTACTTTAACATATTTGTCTGGTATATGTCATGTTTGTATACTTACATAAGTCTGTAGGGTAGCTTGCAAGACATGTAATATTTAATTAAATGTCTAATTTATTTTGAATTTATTTAGTGGTATTCCATATTGTGACCCTTTTTATGCAGCCACAAAAAATGTTATTTTTAACGTTAACATTTTTTTTTACATAAAATTGTAATATGAAGTGCTGTTATAATTTCGCAGATATGTCCATAAATGTATCAGGTTTATGCTATTTTTTTTCTTATTGCTCTACTACAATAGTGGCAGTAGCTATAACAAAATAATAAAATTATATTCCCTATTTGTATCCTTTTCTCTAATTATTCGATACATATCGGTTCAAGGTATTAAATGAATCGGTGAGCTGAAGAAGGAAAATATTCCATGTAGAGGAAGTTTAGGGAAACACGAAAAAACTGTTTATCTTTTGAACTAATGGTCAAAAGCAAAAATGTACAATTACAAAGATGATCTAAAGAACCAAAGTATCAATGAAAACATGGTCTAATTTAAATATTCCACATGATTTGTATATAAAAGTGAGCGAAATATGTTGGAATTTTTCCCTTCTTTAACTCAAATTAATTTAAATGCTGAAAAAAATCGTATTGCACAATATGCGATAATTTGTATTCAATATATTAGTATGAGGCATATAGCGATAATAACTATTATTTTAGTTGTCCTCGGGTAAAACAAAAGTTGTAAATATTACTCACATAATATCATNCTATAGCGATAATAACTATTATTTTAGTTGTCCTCGGGTAAAACAAAAGTTGTAAATATTACTCACATAATATCATAATGCTCTAATAGCAAGTCCATCTCACAATCAAAGATTGAGACATTAGTCACTGTCCCTGTACACTTGAGAAGTAGGCCACAATAACATCGGATTATAGAAGTCTTCGCAGTCATCAGGAATATATTGGACGATTTGTGCAAGATCGTCGAGTTTTCTTCTTGATGGGTATCTTCTCGTTGTACGCACTGATAGTAGGAAGGGCAACCTCACCACCATTGTACAGTTTGAAGTCATCACTACGAAGGCGGCCAATAAAGTCATGACAACTTACCTTACCCTTATGTTCTGCAGTAAACGTCAAATGTTTGTATTTGATCATATGGAAGCTTTGTTTGCTTCGCAGAATTTTAATAGTTTTTTTTTAAAACCTTTCCACCACGCTTTGAAGTCAAGTACTTCCTCAGTGTGTATGGGCTTTACTTCAAAATCTGGTAGTGCCTTCTTGGTCATGCGTATCATTTAGTTTTATTGATGAGGTGTATATATTAGCTCAAGGCGGCGAATACTTTTCTATATGACTATGAAATCACGGTCGCATGGAAGGAAACTGTGGCTCCAAATCGGAAATAAATGTGGACACTTCTCAACCTTCCAGTCATAGTCAGTGACATTAAAAATCTCACTAGTATGTTATTATTGTTTTGCCCTGGGCAGGCATCACTATAAAATGTATACCTCTGATTTCAGGAGACATATTGCACACAATATAGTCATGTAAAAACATAACCATAAAACTGCAGTGCAAATTGTAACGAACAGCAGAGCGCTCTGTCGGGATATCAGGTCCTTATGTGGCTACTGAACTCAAGAAGGAAAATATCCCAGGAATATTTTCTGTCATCGTCTCACTCTTCTTGACCATGAGCCCGCCAATCCGTTAGTAGTGCAGCTATGTTTTCCTTTGTAGTTTACTTTCTGTGTCTAACCTTAAGGATGTAAATGGCTATCTCAGTTTATGTTTGCCAAAATGTGGAATGTTTTTATTCTACATATATCTCATCGATTAAATTNTGTAAATGGCTATCTCAGTTTATGTTTGCCAAAATGTGGAATGTTTTTATTCTACATATATCTCATCGATTAAATTGCAAAAATAGATAGTAAAATTATCATAATTTATTTACAAATAATGCAAAAATAATGCTCTGGACTTACCTCGACAATAAATGATATAACATGCTATTATAACTAGCGTTTACATTATCGTTCGTCAACTCGCAGGAATTAATTCAATGAATCATGTAAACCACTTTAATAAGCTGTTTTCTAACTAATATGAAATACCTCTTAAACTTATTTATTTTATATTTGAGAGTTCCACTATTTACAATATAGTATCTATCACTCGTTCATTCATTTCCACATTGCTTCAGTTCAGATACCACAAGTCTTTACTGTCGGGAATGTTTTGGAGCGCTCCGAGAGTACCTGTAAAAAGCCACACACCACTCGTCCCAAAAAAACACTCTCTACAGTACTCTCGCGCTCTCTTCCACCGGTGGCCTATACACACACACGTAAGCCTTAGTCTCTCACAGCCTTGTTCGCCGCCGGTCCTCTTCTTCCAAAGCCCGATATCCGTTAACTATGAGCCGCACTTTGCCAGTTGTCTACCACAAGACTGCCGACACTCTCGCTGCAGTGGTATTTATAACGGTAAGTATGTTAGTCCAGAATCTTCTTCACATGTCAGGATGCGCCGAGGGAGATGACTACCAAAAGATTAATTCAAAATCCCACCGCTGCCGACTTCTCCACAAGGAGGATAGGGGTATATAGTGACTCCGGTTCAGAGAGACGTCAATCATTCCGTCCGCCAGGCGATGTAAGGGCCACTGGGTCGTGGTGACTCATTTATCCACCATGGCAGGACTAGTCGCGTGAGTCCTGTGCTTAGCGCAGGGATCCGCATGTAACAATATATTATAATTCTGTATATAAGCTAAATATACATTTACATTCCTACACACATATTATATGGTAATGTAAAAAATGTGGTCAATAACCGTGGCAGTAACAGCATATATTCAAATTACCTGTTAATAGCTTGTATCATTTAATTCACAAGCAACATTCAATGACGAAGTTTTTCACCTTGCACTCATTGAAATTGAAAAGAAAGTGCAGACATTGTCAGGAAAAAGTATAAAAAGCATGGGCCTACCAATACCAGATAACATAGTAGATTCAACTGTTAACAATCACTACATCAGGAAAACTTTATTTAATTATTACAATTGCACACCACCTCAATACTTATTAGTATTTCTCTGTTATAAAGAGATATATGCTACGGCGGAGTTTTTATAGGTATTTTTATTCTACGCAATTCTTTACTACATGGTATTGTTCAATCTTTAACGGTTTAGACAGCGTATTGCCAGAGAACGCGCTGGTGGCAAACTTTTTCCGACTTGNTGGTATTGTTCAATCTTTAACGGTTTAGACAGCGTATTGCCAGAGAACGCGCTGGTGGCAAACTTTTTCCGACTTGTTTCACTATTATCGTCACTGCTTATTCCTTATGTTACTTTGCGTAACAAAATATATACTAAAACCTGGCCAGAGGACATAGCTATGAATTTAAAAAAAGCACGCAAATCGGATAAGTGTTTCTCGAGTGATAAGCCCACTAGCAGACAGACAGAGAGACGTTGAGTTTTATAATATGTATAGAATATAGAAGATTAAAACTAAGTAAAATTCAAGGTTATTTNCAGACAGAGAGACGTTGAGTTTTATAATATGTATAGAATATAGAAGATTAAAACTAAGTAAAATTCAAGGTTATTTAAAAAAGACTTGAACAATAATTTTGTATTCCACGCAAGCGGAGCAGCGGGAACAATTAGTCTGTTATATAAATTAGATAAAAAAATATTTGGAAATTAAAACATCGACGTTTTGTAAATGAATACGTAAGCTCATCCTTGGTATTTGCGTTTATTAAACCTGTGGGTTATGCGGTTTTGTAAATACAATAAACATTTCTTTTAAATTTACTTTACATATAATATATACAGTAATTGTCTCGAAAACGTTACTCTGGGCCGTAATAAATAAAGTGTTGGCAAGCTTACAAAAATACAAAAATGCTGTATCGGATTTGGCCCAGAATATTCTTTGAGTAATTGACTACAGGTTGGCTGTAAGATATGCCAACATAATTTCGTTGATATCCATCCGTTATCCTAACTAATACCGTGGGCTGTTGTATTTATCCTAATGGATAACACTCTGTCGCAAAAAAAATCATGCTATTAATAACTAGCTAATTAATTGTCTATTCAAAACACTTTCGAACTGTTTATCAGCAAAANAAAAAAAAATCATGCTATTAATAACTAGCTAATTAATTGTCTATTCAAAACACTTTCGAACTGTTTATCAGCAAAAAGACATTAAATAAATATCTTTGTTTTGATGAAGTGCCTTGTTTCGGAAACGTAACTGGGCCATAATAAATATCATGGTGACCAGCTTACCGAAAAAACAAAGATGCTGTATCGGAATCAGCCCAGAATATTATTATTTGAGGTATTGACGACAGGTTGGCTGTGAGATATCATGCCGATAGAATTTCAGCGATATCCGTCTGTTATCCTAAATAATATCCTAACGGCTAACAATCTGACTCAAAAAAGGCATCATGCCATTAAAAGCTTACTAACGTCCTGCCTATTTAAAAACCTTTCCAGCAGTTTGTCGGCAAAAATACAAAATATAGATATCTATATTTTTATATATAAAGAGCCTTGTCTCGTAAATGGTAATGCTCCAGAATCAATCAAGATTTGCAATCTTACTGACAAGACAATACAAATGTCGGAATCGACTCAGAATCGTTTTTAGGATGCTGGAAACATGTTTGCAGTGAGATATCATGGTGACATAATTTCGGTGATATTCATCTGCTCTTCTAAATAATACACCGGGCCTTTGTCTTTATCGTGACGGCTAGCAATCTGTCGCAAAAAAGACATAATGCCATTGTCATATTGCTATATTATTGCATATAAACAATAGTTGCCAACAGTGAAGATATCGGGCCGACAATATGTCGACAGGTTGTGTTTTCCGGGTTGTTTTTTGGCTAATATGATGCTTGTAATAAATACTGTCAGCGTACAAAACTTGGAGGACACTGGACGAAAGTTATTGTACTTATAACAAACAACCCTAAAATAATTTAAGTGTGTGCCATTTTGTAAATAAGTGCCTTATTTAGTTTAATGACCTGCATTTACGTGGTCTGTCATAGAACTACTTCCATGCCAAATTTGGCGAAAAGTGGTTTGGTAGAGTTCCAGATATCATAAAAATTATTTTTTTTTTCATGTAGCGATATCTTCCAAAATGGTCTAAAAATATATATATTCTTTTACAAGTTGAATGCTTACAACTTGCGCTGTTAGCATGCAAAATTTGGTTTTAATTGGTCCAATGGTTTCCGAGACATGACCTATCACCCTAAATATTAAAATCGCCGCCATTTGAAAGTAAGTGTCTGGCATGGTCTAAAACTATAAAAGTCACGTGACCTTACTTAGTACTCTATGTGTACCGAATTTGGTGAAATTCGGTTTACGCGTTTAAAATATTGAAGGGCGGGGACACACGCCCGCAGCCACACACATTCATTCACCCATAGACACACATACACACAGACACACCGACAAAAAAAGTGATCTCATAAGCCTTTATTTCATTCGGAAATTAGGCAAATATNCACACATACACACAGACACACCGACAAAAAAAGTGATCTCATAAGCCTTTATTTCATTCGGAAATTAGGCAAATATAAGACCCTTGTATTAAATATCCGCATATGTTACATGCTGTAAAAAGCACTAATGTTGAACGCAATTAGTAGCGTCANAAGACCCTTGTATTAAATATCCGCATATGTTACATGCTGTAAAAAGCACTAATGTTGAACGCAATTAGTAGCGTCAGTTCAATAAAACTTAAACAACATATTACAAATACAACTAATAAATACACTTTCCTCTACATATGTATGCAAGTAAATATGATGAAGTAGGTTCTACTGTAAGGTATAGATAAAAAGAACACGTGTGTTAAAATTAAATATTTTTAATTTCATAATTTAGAAAATAAATTCCTAGACCACTTAAAACATACCAGTTCATGTGTCCTATCGTAGATATATTTCTTTGCCAAGTCTTGTGGAATTCCGTCGTTTTTTTCCGAATATATGACATACAAGTCGTGCTATTTTACAAAGTGGCGGATAAAAAAGCTATGAATGCACATATTATATGATTGTAATATGTTACAGCAAGCATGAAATGTTTGGATGAAATTAGTTAGGGTATACATGGTTTCGTAGATATTTAATACTAGTCAAAAATGTTCATTTCGTTACCATTTTGAAAATAAGTGTCTGTGCCGCTTAAAACATATCGGTGTACCTTAGTATTTCTTGTTTGCCAAATTTGGTAGCAATCGGTTGATTGTTTAACAAGATATTACACAAAAATCTTATCTTTATGTGGTTGTATCTTTNGCAAATTTGGTAGCAATCGGTTGATTGTTTAACAAGATATTACACAAAAATCTTATCTTTATGTGGTTGTATCTTTTGAAATATCGACAAAAGAGGCAATGTATTAGTATACTTTATGATCGTGTTTTATACTTTCAGCATACTAACTAAGGTCGGAATTGGTCAAAAGGTACTGAATATATACAAAAATTTACATTAAATATATATAAAACTGCCATGTTGTAAATAAGGGGTTTGCTATTTAAAATTCATATGTTAAGAAGACCTATCATAATATTAGTTATCCACAAATTTGTCAGGAATCATAGAGTAGTTTCATATAAATTATGTCAAAGCTTTACTTGTTCATGAAGTGTTATTTTCCAAAATGGCGGACCAATAACAATATACCTCCAAAAATTAAATATTTACACAATGAACTGTCAAAATACGAAATTCGGTTTAAATTAATTAACTTTTATTTGAAATGGTTACCAAAATTTTTAATGGTCGCCATTTGGAATATAAGCGCACGAAATTACGAAAACTCTAATAGTCGCATATCGGTAGTAATTACTATGTGTATACCGAGTTTGGTGAAATTTTGTTAANAAATTACGAAAACTCTAATAGTCGCATATCGGTAGTAATTACTATGTGTATACCGAGTTTGGTGAAATTTTGTTAAAGGGTTCAACGTTTTTAAGGGGGAGACACAGCCATACACACAAACAGACATACACACAGAACAGGCAGGAAATTGANAGGGTTCAACGTTTTTAAGGGGGAGACACAGCCATACACACAAACAGACATACACACAGAACAGGCAGGAAATTGATCCCATGAGCCTTTCTTTCCTTCAGAAAGTAGGGTAAAAAGTACCGCAAGTGTTAACAATTTAGTACATATACCACAAAAAAGTTAAATTAATATGTAATTAATTACTAGATTTTGGAGTGATAATTATTTTCATTTAATATACCATGTTTGTTTCAAGTAACTCTTGCAGTTACTATAATAAATCAACCTAACATTTTATATGACCTTCATTAAAAATAACAACTAGAAATGGTTGTAAATAAGTACTGTGATAATTTTAGCCCATTTGATGTGTAAATTGTTTAGTGCGAATAGACATTAAGATTCAAAATTTAACATGGAGACATAATTATAAACACATGCTAATAGGAAGTCATACAAATCAGGAAGTGATTACCTGAAACCTTTATTTCTAAAGGAAATAGTATAAAAATATTATTTAGAAAATGAGTTAACACGCAGATCACATTGAACATCATCGAGAATCATCGCTTTTTTATTAAAGCGCCTTACCTAATCTGCCCAAATATAGGTTAGAGGTATTTGATTAAAGAGTGTTATGATCAGTTGTCTTTTTGTGTTTTAAGAACTAAATTATCTAAACTTCTCAAAATATTTTATTTACTATAATTACCAAGTATTTGGTTTCAGAAATAATTAATGTGAAACATTAGTGAACCTTCTAAATAAAACGCTATTTGCTTATCGAACTGTATAGTGTTAATAATAAATTTGGCAAGGTATATTTTGTGTCATGTAGTTTGTACTTGTATTTGGGATAATTCGTTATTTTCATTACCTATATCGCTACGAGCTTTGTTTTGTGGTGATACCACGAGTTTTTTGGTTGATTATCCGACACGAGAAGAGGGAAAAAATCCGCTCCGCAGTGTTCACCCACAAAACACACACATCGGCCGAGCGTGTGTAATATTTGGTTAGCTAAATTAATACCCTCATGGGAAAATGAAATATGTACAGCATCCGCAGTTTTGCGCGAACATTTGAGGACGCTGTTTTACATGCCTTCTGTTATTATCAACATACATTTTCACTTCATTTCATTCTGGCTTCATTAGAGTGAACAATACTCCCATTGCGGTTTCGAGGCACGATGTTGTGGACCGTGTTTTGTCGTGTTCACTCGTTTCTTTCTCTTTACTTTCGATTTCCAATTTTTCTTTCAAAACGTTTATACACGCTGGTAAAGTTAAATGGCACATGTAATCAAACACCAGAACACGACAGTAATTCGTTTTTCGTATAATTATGGTTTTAAAGTATATAAGCCAGCAGTAAAAAAATATTTTTTAATGATATGTTTTTTTTTTTAAACGAATCCTTTCGGCGTTTCCCAAACTTTTATTACGGCTTGTAAGGACGATTTTAACCTTAGGGTTAACTTTCAGCTTCACAAACAATTAATGTATCATAACGAAGTAAATTTGTTTTTGTTTACTGTGATACATTTTATTACTCTAAACAAATGACTCCCGTCATTTATATTTTTTAACGATACCGGATCAACAATTCAAGTTTATAATAACCTAACTACACTGTCTAGATTCAATTCAGCCTGCTGAATAACAAAACCTACTCAATAGCATACGTACAAATGTAAGTTTGTTTGAAAATACTGTACAAAAGTTGAACAAAAAAACGTATTGCACTTTAATGGCTTTCCCAAGCATGCTACAATCATTCCGTCAGAAAAATGAAACACTTAAGAAATTTAAATATGATGCCATCACACTAACTTTCTCTGCAGTACAAAATATAATTGCCAAAATTACCCTATAACTGAAAGGTAATATTTGTGAAACATTTATGGGGAATGTGTTTTTCTTTATATAGTCGATAAAATTTCAGACTCGGGAGGAAAATTCACTTACATACGATGACAGCAATGAGAGCGAGGAGCTGAGAACCCTGCAGTCTTCTTCGGTCTCTAATAAGAAATATATTTCCAACATTCTTTCCAATTTGTCTGTCACCCTGATACCAAGCGGGAGGGAAGAAGGCTTTCGCAGGTATTTCAGAGAGCGTCGTTATTCCATTTTTTTTCTTACCCTCCTTTAAAACATCACTCTAGTTTGTACATACATTTATTTTATATTTTAAACGCAGTTTAAGTATATTTACGAATTTATTATCATATTAAATGTTTTTACGTTTAAGTTAGTTATAGTTATTTTTCACCGTGTTTACAAATAATTTATTTTCCGATATCACTGAGGTTATTTATAAATTTAAAAATATTAATTTTTTTAACTTTATACACTGGTAGAGCAAGAGGCATATCTCCGTACTCGCTGACGCAAAATATAATTAAAAATTAACGTGAAAAGTAGCGTACTATTCGGCAAGCCTGTTCCAATTATATATATGTATCCTAGCTAATATTATAAATGCGAAAGTGTGTTTGTTTGTTTGTCCTTCTTTCACGTCGCAGCGGAGAAACGAATCGAAATGATTTTTTGCACAGAGATAGTTGGAGGGCCGGGAAGTGACGTAGGCTACTTTTTATCCCGCAAAAAAATATTTCATTCCCTCGGGAAAATTGTTTTCGTAAAAATAGCGCTCGGTGTACAATGATGCGTCAGTGTAAGTTGTTAGTGTGGGACGAAAGCACAATGTCACACAAAAAAGCGATAGAGGACCGAAACCGAACTCTATAGTATATACGAAACAATACTGACATTGTGGGAGGAATGGTTGTCTTACTGGCTGCTGACTTCCGCTAAACTCTACCGATGATTCAGAGGGGCCACCTGTAGATGAAATCAAAGACTGTCTCAAATCGTCAAGCTTATGAGCAAATATCAAGAAATTCAGCTTGATAACAAATATGAGAGTTCACTTCTGCAATGATGTTGATACAGGGCATTATGCAGATACACTGTTAAAATTGGAGATGGGCAGTTAGAAACAGATGCCGAGGGCTGTGTGTGACTAACGGGGGACTTAAGTAATTTGGTGCAGAGTAATAGGGAACTGATTGCTAGCGTTTAACCAGATATACAAATAAATATAAATAACGACCAGTGGCTATGTAAAAGAGCGATTATAGCACCAAAACATGACATCGTTAGTGCTCTGTTCTTTATTTATGATCAGTGTCTCTCTAATAACAAATACCGTTATTTCTCCATATAAGTTTGATATTAAAACAACGCGAGAGAAGCCGCGGGTGTTGACGGGAAGGAAGTGGGGGGAAAGGAGTATTACACGAGTCCGTGCGCTCGGCCAGCACTCAGTCAGCTCACATCGTTATTAACATACTACACTGATGAGCCAAAAAAAACTGGTACACCTGCTAATATCGTGTAGCGCCCCCGCGAGCATGCAGGAGTGCGGCAAGACGACGTGACATGGACTTGACTAATGTCNCTGCTAATATCGTGTAGCGCCCCCGCGAGCATGCAGGAGTGCGGCAAGACGACGTGACATGGACTTGACTAATGTCTGAAGGTAAACAAGAGGCAATTCACACCATGAATCCTGCAGGGCAGTTCACAAATCCATAGAAGTGTGAGGCGGTAGAGATCTCTTCTGAACAGCACATTGCAAGGCATCCCAGATATGCTCAATAATGTTCATGTCTGGTGATTTAGGTGGCCAATGGAAGTGTCTTAACTAAGAAGAGTGTTATTGGAGCCATTCAGTAGCAACTCTCGACGTGTGGGATGTCGCATTGTCGTGCTGGAATTGTCCACTTCCGTCGGAATGCACAATGGACATGTATGGTTGCAGGTGATCGGANATGTCGCATTGTCGTGCTGGAATTGTCCACTTCCGTCGGAATGCACAATGGACATGTATGGTTGCAGGTGATCGGACAGGATGCCTACGTATCTGTCACCTGTCACAGTCGTATCTTGATGTATCAGGGGTCCCATTTTACGCCAACTGCAGACGCCCCATACCATGACAAAGCCTCCACCAGCTTGAACAGTCCCCCGTTGACATGTACGGTCCACGGATTCATGAGGATGTCTCCATACCTGTACACGTCCATCCACCCAAAACAATTGGAAACGAGGCTCGTCAGACCAGGCAACGTGTTTGGTCAGTAGTTGTCAGGTTACCGTCACAACGCGGGCCCAGGCGAGGTGTAAAGCTTTGTATCGTGCAGTCAACAACGGTACACGAGTTGCCTTCGGCTCCGGTAGCCCATATCAATGATGGTCCATTGAATAGTTCGCTCGCTGGCACCTGTTGATGCCCCAGCATTGAAATCGGCGCCAATTTGAGAAAGGGTTGCAAGTCTGTCACGTTTAATGATTCTCGTCAGTCGTCATTTGTCCCGTTCGTTCACGATCTTTTTCCAGCCGCAGCGATATCGATGATTTGATGGTTTATTGGATTCCCAATATTCACGGTACACTCGTGAAATGGTCGTATGCGAAAATCCAAATTTTATCACTACTTCGGAGATGCTATGTCTCATCTCTCCACCATGTTCAAACTCACTTAAATCTTGATAAACTGCCATTGTAGAANTACTTCGGAGATGCTATGTCTCATCTCTCCACCATGTTCAAACTCACTTAAATCTTGATAAACTGCCATTGTAGAAGCTCTAACTGATCTAGTACTTTGCCAGATGCTTCTTATCTTATATATGCGCTGCCGACCACATCGCATTACTCTGATTGGTTCCATACCTCTGTTATTTGAATACTGTTACGAACTAGCTTTTCTTTCTATCTCGTACTTGAAAGNACTCTGATTGGTTCCATACCTCTGTTATTTGAATACTGTTACGAACTAGCTTTTCTTTCTATCTCGTACTTGAAAGTGTTTATGGGATGTAGATCAATAATGACTCATGATTCGGTAGAGCACAACAGTAGCTGATGAGGTTTTATTACATAATGATTATACAGCTGCTATTTAAATGACTATTGATCAGGGGAGCTTTACATTGAATTCAAGACAATTACTAATTAAATTTAATTCACACCGTTTTAATTAAACCTAACTGGAAAGTCATCTCCTTGTTGCAGCCTGAGGCTGATTCTGCGAGATGGTTAACGCCGGCCGGACACACCCATCTTCCTGGTTTGCTTCGCTGGTTGGGTCGACCAAAGGACTAAAAACGAAAGACGCTGTTTCGGGTGTTACGCCAGCCTATATGAATTGCGTGGTTCTGTCGCCCTGTTCAGTGACCGGTGGAGGGGATTTATGCAACTGACTTCTTTCGCAAGGATCAACAACCAAATTGTGGCGTTACAATCCCGCTCTTTTCCAGGTTTAATGTTTGAATGTGTGATCACACCATAACATCTCCCCCAATGTTCACTAGCGAGATGCCCTCATCTCGCCCTGGAGTCCGTGTGGATTATGTAGATGACTGGGAGTTGCGAAGTTCATGTTGTGGCAGCAGGAATATGGATCGGGTTGAAGTCCTCTTCGCAACGGTAGGAAACATTTTTGAAATGATTAAAAATAGACAGATAAATTAGGTATAAGGAACTGCCAGTTGCCATCGTGCAGTCCTCGGGCAAGGTGGGCCGATAAAACGCTGGGTGGCGTGCTTACAGTGGCCTTGTGCGCCTTGCACTTGCATTTCCGCTGGGTGTGCAGATTGTCTTCCATATGAGCGCGGCGAACGCCCAGCAGGCGGTTCGCGAACGCGTCAGCCTTTCTAGAGGTCGTGAGTCCCTAAGCAGTACTTGGCATTAATTGTTTATTACATTAAAAGAGAAAACAATATTTAACAATGATAATAGTTGTAATTTGGTAAGTTAACTGCTCTCCCCGTTACAAAAATAATTTTTTTTTTGTTTGTTCGGAAAATACACTTGCTGGAAATAAATACATGTTACATCACTGACGAAATAGTGATGTGTTAAGAGAATGTTACATACTAAACGGTATGTGATGTCACTGGGTTAGGACACCGATGGGATGGTATCGAAACTTAAAATATAATTCTATTAAATATTGGAAAAATGCAAAAATTAAATAAACGTTGCAGCAGCTTTTTTCCAACATTTCATTACTCAAGAGGGAAACGGAACGGACACGTACTTATAACAACCAAAATGTTAAAGTAATAAATTTTACCTTTATACAAGAAACATGTGTCAGTATTAGATAATAAGGTATATTGAAATATGGCAAATTTTACAAGTGGTTCGTTTTCTATCAAAATTAAAATCTTAAATTACAGTGATAAGAAGTATTATAATTGAGATATCTCTTTTATGATGTATGCTCTTGCAATTTCTCTATTTGTTATATATGAGTTGTTACTTCAGTAGTTTCATAAAAAAAAATTAATATCTTTATATTTTTTTTATAAGCAGTGGAGTATGACATTTGTTCAACAGCTTTTGTATCTTAAAACTGGTTTAGCATTATACTTTTATTATAAATAATACATTTTGAACAACGTTCGGAGGCCTCCTATTAGCAACCGCTATTTTTTTTGTTTGTTGTTATGCAATCATAAACTTTTAAAGTAAATTCAGTTGTGTGTTACTGTTAGGTACCTGCAGGGTGTGGTGTGAGTGGTGCATGTAAAATATGTGAATCGTTGGTTACCTGTAAATAAATTAATGTACGACTCGCGAGCTGGTTATGCGGTAGTGCTGCCGGCTGTGAGTGTGGTGTTGAGGTTGTTGCACGTGACGTCAGGACTGCTGTGCACATGGGCGTTGCGTGCGCCGATCTCCGGAGGAACTTTAGTTGAGAGGGTTGTGACATCACTGCTGGTTGCTGTGGAACATGAAGCTTGTGGTACCGTTGTTCTGAAACTTACAATGAAATGTATTAACAGAATGCCTGCACAGTTTGTCAAACATATTATATAAAATTTTCCTTAAATAATTAATAGGGCCCTAATAGTTATATTGCAGATTATGGTTATTTAAAATTAAATTGGTTATTTAATTTCTGATTTTAATATATTTACTTGGGTGTGGCGTAGTGCTGGGTGTGTCCGACCTTGGATGTTTATGTATTTAAACGTGAGTTTTAGCTAATTTATTTTTTAACTCTCTTTGTCAATTGTTCTCTCGGCGGTGTATGAATACCACCTTACATTACAATTTTATAGTTATGTTACGCTTGTAAATCTAGTTCATAGTTAATGCCTATTTTCATACAAAATTTTTTTCAGTTATTCTGAAAATAAATTATGGCAGTTAGCTGTGTGCGTGGATAAACTTATATTTATTAAAATGTTAATATGTTTGCTGGACATCAACACATAGCATANGAGTCCCTAAGCAGTACTTGGCATTAATTGTTTATTACATTAAAAGAGAAAACAATATTTAACAATGATAATAGTTTAAATTTTGTAAGTTAACTGCTCTCCCCGTTACAAAAATTATTTTTTTTTTTGTTTGTTCGGAAAATACACTTGCTGGAAATAAATACATGTTACATCACTGACGAAATAGCGATGTGTTAAGAGAATGTTACATACTAAACGGTATGTGATGTCACTGGGTTAGGACACCGATGGGATGGTATCGAAACTTAAAATATAATTCTATTAAATATTGGAAAAATGCAAAAATTAAATAAACGTTGCAGCAGCTTTTTTCCAACATTTCATTACTCAAGAGGGAAACGGAACGGACACGTACTTATAACAACCAAAATGTTAAAGTAATAAATTTTACCTTTATACAAGAAACATGTGTCAGTATTAGATAATAAGGTATATTGAATATGGCAAATTTTACAAGTGGTTCGTTTTCTATAAAAATTAAAATCTTAAATTACAGTGATAAGAAGTATTATAATTGAGATATCTCTTTTATGATGTATGCTCTTGCAATTTCTCTATTTGTTATATATGAGTTGTTACTTCAGTAGTTTCATAAAAAAAAATTAATATCTTTATTTTTTTTTTTATCAGCAGTGGAGTATGACATTTGTTCAACAGCTTTTGTATCTTAAAACGGGTTTAGCATTATACTTTTATTATAAATAATACATTTTGAACAACGTTCGGAGGCCTCCTATTAGCAACCGCTATTTTTTTTGTTTGTTGTTATGCAATCATAAACTTTTAAAGTAAATTCAGTTGTGTGTTACTGTGAGGTACCTGCAGGGTGTGGTGTGAGTGGTGCATGTAAAATATGTGAATCGTTGGTTACCTGTAAATAAATTAATGTACGACTCGCGAGCTGGTTATGCGGTAGTGCTGCCGACTGTGAGTGTGGTGTTGAGGTTGTTGCACGTGACGTCAGGACTGCTGTGCACATGGGCGTTGCGTGCGCCGATCTCCGGAGGAACTTTAGTTGAGAGGGTTGTGACATCACTGCTGGTTGCTGTGGAACATGAAGCTTGTGGTACCGTTGTTCTGAAACTTACAATGAAATGTATTAACAGAATGCCTGCACAGTTTGTCAAACATATTATATAAAATTTTCCTTAAATAATTAATAGGGCCCTAATAGTTATATTGCAGATTATGGTTATTTAAAATTAAATTGGTTATTTAATTTCTGATTTTAATATATTTACTTGGGTTTGGCGTAGTGCTGGGTGTGTCCGACCTTGGATGTTTATGCATTTAAACGTGAGTTTTAGCTAATTTATTTTTTAACTCTCTTTGTCAATTGTTCTCTCGGCGGTGTATGAATACCACCTTACATTACAATTTTATAGTTATGTTACGCTTGTAAATCTAGTTAATAGTTAATGCCTATTTTCATACAAAATTTTTTTCAGTTATTCTGAAAATAAATTATGGTAGTTAGCTGTGTGCGTGGATAAACTTATATTTATTAAAATGTTAATATGTTTGCTGGACATCAACACATAGCATANTAGTTAGCTGTGTGCGTGGATAAACTTATATTTATTAAAATGTTAATATGTTTGCTGGACATCAACACATAGCATAAGTATAATATAATTCCATTGATTAAAAAAAAGTAAAGATCGGAATGAAGAGGAGCAGAGTGTATAGCATGTTAACAACGCCGAGGGACATCAACACATAGTATAAGTAGAACAGAACGACACTTATTATGCAAATAGAATATCGTAGAGGGGAAAATAACTTGTATGAGTAATTAAATACAGAATAATCGCACTGCTACATTCACACAAAGGGGTGGCATACAGAGGTTGGGGAAATCTGCACTCAATGACTCACTCCCTGGAGGTCAAAAATGAAAGTACCCTCGTGGTATACTTTCAAAGTTCTGTGTAGTAGATAAAATACCCACAGCAAAAATCCAATTGCGCCCCTACTGCCTGAACTTTGTCAAGGCTAGTAGAGCACAGAAAAAATAGGCCCCTCTAGTCGGGTCACAACTCCGCCAGAGGCCCAAAGATTGCTCCGCGTCTCACACGAAACGAAAGGTTTGAACTCCTGGGTAAGTACTCCTTACAATTGGGTGGATGTGCGTAAACCGTGAACAGACAAACACAGTCGAAGTGGGTGTCTCACAGGCACTATTCCCATTTCGTTAAATACCCTTAACACTGCACACAAGTAATCTTTCTCACGACAGGTTGAGCAGTATACGGATCAAACAATACAGTATGGCTGGCATGGCATGTCGCAAGCACGTCCGAAAGCCACGAGGATTGCCAAAGTCCTCGGATCACAGAAATGCGTAAACCCAACACAATTCTTTCTCCCTGTTTCCTTATAGCACATTTTTATGGGAAAGATGTGAAAATATTGATAGCATCAGAAACTTAAAACTAGAATAGTAAACTTAAGTTTAAANACATTTTTATGGGAAAGATGTGAAAATATTGATAGCATCAGAAACTTAAAACTAGAATAGTAAACTTAAGTTTAAAAACATGTGTGGCGGGATAAAACTGCATGGCATGTGCTAGCACGTTGTAGCGCAACACAGCGGCGCTCGAGCCGCGAGGAAGTGCTGACGAGGGAATATGTCGTCTCGGCACTTGGGTCAACGACATTTAGTCCTTCCGCCTGGTAACTCATAACGCAATACGGGCTTTTTATCAGCGTACAAAAATTATCATAGTTAACTGGCATATNCTGTTTCCTTATAGCACATTTTTATGGGAAAGATGTGAAAATATTGATAGCATTAGAAACTTAAAACTAGAATAGTAAACTTAAGTTTAAATACATGTGTGGCGGGATAAAACTGCATGGCATGCGCTAGCACGTTGTAGCGCAACACAGCGACGCTCGAGCCGCGAGGAAGTGCTGACGAGGGAATATGTCGTCTCGGCACTTGGGTCAACGACATTTAGTCCTTCTGCCTGGTAACTCATAACGCAATACGGGCTTTTTATCAGCGTACAAAAATTATCATAGTTAACTGGCATACCTTATTCCTAAGAATGACATGAGAAGTTTCTTACATATAGAGTATTTATACTGAGGGGAAAGTTTAATAAAATATATATTTATTTTATCTGTGCACAGTAATAGCTAATTATGTACAATATGGTGTATGGCATGCAGTTTATTAAAATTAGCATGAGTTGAAATTTACTGTACTGAAAATGCCTGCAGGATTACGAATTACTATCACAGTAGTAGTTAAATTGCAAATAACTATATCCAGCGCACATGGGTGATCTACATTTGAATTTTTATTACTAGCTTGGTAAAGCTAAGATAAATTGTTTACATGTGAATATACGGAGCTAGGGAGTTGCGGTTTACATGGAAATACTTTTCATTTGAATACCGCTTTTTATTTATATTTAAAATAATTGCCTTAAGCATTTAAATATTGGGCTGTAAAAGGTAAATTAATATTTAAGTCTAAGCGATTTTAAAAGAAGATATTATTACATTATTTAAAATGGACTGCCACTTTAAAATTTTAAGGTTAAAAGCGGATGTGGCTGAAATTTTGCTATTATTAATACGGAAATTATTGTGGGTGGGTGGGGAATTTATTGAAAGGGGGTGGATAGTAGAGAAGCTGATGCAAGGCAGCGAGAGGGTAGGAAGGAACCAAGCCTCCACCATTGTTACGAACTAGCTTCTCTTGCTAGCTCGTACTTGAAAGTATTTTTGGGATGTAGTTTAATAATGACTCATGATTCAGTAGAGCACAGCAGTATCTGATGAGGTTTTATTACATGAAGATTATACAGTTGCTATTTAAATGACTATTGATCGGGGGAACTTTACATTGAATTCAAAATGATTATTAATTACATTTAATTCACGAAATTTTAATTAAACCCAACTGGAAAGTCATCACCTTGTTGCAGCCGGAGTAACAGTATTTTATTTCAAACGGCAGATCATTCAATGGCAGTAAAAAAGGTAGCTGAATGATTATTGGTAGATGAAACTTTATTTCTTAGAATTTGTAAATTTATTTTATTACTAGTTTTGTATGTGTACTGCAACTTATTTTTATTTAGTTTTTGTAATAGGTAAGATGGCATCTTCTGTGTGAGGATTGTATTTTGTTACACAAGAAGTGAAACAAGTACCTACATTCCATGTTAAGCATTTTGTGTTTATTAAATACTGCGATACATGGGCTCTCTTTTTTAATTGGTTGAAAAAGGAATACCGGCAATTTGAACTGTTTGAATTTGGTACTGGTTCTTAATATCGTAGCCTACAAAAAATCAAGCACAATAATTGGAATAAGACAGTATAAGAGAAGCACATAATTGAAGCTTCAGGTTTACGGGCAGAACATTTTTTAATGTTTTTAGGAGTTTTAAGTAGATGAAATAATTGTTGTAATAATATTGATGTACTCTTTGCACTCAAGGAATTATTTGTAAATTTTCCATATGTGTATACATACAGTTACAAAGCGTGAATAGTAAAATATTTTCCCATACATCAATGGTAACGTTCCTACAGTTTCTTAGGAATGAGTCAAATGCATAGGTAAGTTCCCAACTTTGTAAAGTAGCAATGATAAATATTCGCATATTTTCTGCATGTTATATAGTAGTGTTTCCAAACTCTTTATGGGTTATAAACTTCCATTACATTTTAGGAAATTTACAAGAAAATTTTTTACATTCTGTCTAATCCATGGTATTGCTGAAAAAAATTTCGAAGTTCCTGTATTTATATAAATTTGAAACTGTCACTCCATCAATTAAAATAGTTGGGGTAGTACGATTTTTCTCTATAATTATTTGTTTGTTTCATTACGAAAACTTGAGCACCTTTGCAGATGAAGGTTTAGACTGTTTTCGTTTCACCATTCTACAACCTCTAACATGTCGCTGTTTATGCCCCCTATCGCCTCAGTAACGTTTTGTGGTTTACATGATACAAGTAATTGAGTGACGTCAGCCTATTGGTAGCATGTCGAATTTTTTATACATAACGGTAGTGTATGTGTGTAAATTGGGAATAGCAGTGGCCCCAGTAAGAAGCCTTGTGGAACTCCAGCTGTAACCAGTTCCTTTGATAACCTTACGTCCCCCTTCGTTGTGTCTTCGTTGTGTAGATGGAAATTTGCTGATAACGACAGTCTAAGTAAATTTTGATCCACTCACGTGAGCTACTTCACAGACCTAGAGCTGGAAGGGTGTCTAGCATAACTGATTGGCTTATTGTATCAAACGCCTTCGAGAAGTCTATGAAAATAAATACAGTTATTTTGGACTCATCCATGCCTTTGTAAACGTTATCCGTTACATCCTGGAGTCGTGTGTATATGGTGTGTACAGCACGAAAACGAGACTTTTTTTCAAAAAGAATATTATTGGTTACCAAGTGTGCCAACAGCTGTGAACATATAACTATCCACAATATTTTAGACATTGCCGGAAGNTCACGAAATTTTAATTAAACCCAACTGGAAAGTCATCACCTTGTTGCAGCCGGAGTAACAGTATTTTATTTCAAACAGCAGATCATTCAATGGCAGTAAAAAAGGTAGCTGAATGATTATTGGTAGATGAAACTTTATTTCTTAGAATTTGTAAATTTATTTTATTACTAGTTTTGTATGTGTACTGCAACCTATTTTTATTTAGTTTTTGTAATAGGTAAGATGGCATCTTCTGTGTGAGGATTGTATTTTGTTGCACAAGAAGTGAAACAAGTACCTACATTCCATGTTAAGCATTTTGTGTTTATTAAATACTGCGATACATGGGCTCTCTTTTTTAATTGGTTGAAAAAGGAATACCGGCAATTTGAACTGTTTGAATTTGGTACTGGTTCTTAATATCGTAGCCTACAAAAAATCAAGCACAATAATTGGAATAAGACAGTATAAGAGAAGCACATAATTGCAGCTTCAGGTTTACGGGCAGAACATTTTTTAATGTTTTTAGAAGTTTTAAGTAGATGAAATAATTGTTGTAATAATATTGATGTACTCTTTGCACTCAAGGAATTATTTGTAAATTTTCCATATGTGTATACATACAGTTACAAAGCGTGAATAGTAAAATATTTTCCCATACATCAATGGTAACGTTCCTACAGTTTCTTAGGAATGAGTCAAATGCATAGGTAAGTTCCCAACTTTGTAAAGTAGCAATGATAAATATTCGCATATTTTCTGCATGTTATATAGTAGTGTTTCCAAACTCTTTATAGGTTATAAACTTCCATTACATTTTAGGAAATTTACAAGAAAATTTTTTTCATTCTGTCTAATCCATGGTATTGCTGAAAAAAATGTCGAAGTTCCTGTATTTATATAAATTTGAAACTGTTACTCCATCAATTAAAATAGTTGGGGTAGTACGATTTTTCTCTATAATTATTTGTTTGTTTCATTACGAAAACTTGAGCACCTTTGCAGATGAAGGTTTAGACTGTTTTCGTTTCACCATTCTACAACCTCTAACATGTCGCTGTTTATGCCCCCTATCGCCTCAGTAACGTTTTGTGGTTTACATGATACAAGTAATTGAGTGACGTCAGCCTATTGGTAGCATGTCGAATTTTTTATACATAACGGTAGTGTATGTGTGTAAATTGGGAATAGCAGTGGCCCCAGTAAGAAGCCTTGTGGAACTCCAGCTGTAACCAGTTCCTTTGATAACCTTACGTCCCCCTTCGTTGTGTCTTCGTTGTGTAGATGGAAATTTGCTGATAACGACAGTCTAAGTAAATTTTGATCCACTCACGTGAGCTACTTCACAGACCTAGAGCTGGAAGGGTGTCTAGCATAACTGATTGGCTTATTGTATCAAACGCCTTCGAGAAGTCTATGAAAATAAATACAGTTATTTTGGACTCATCCATGCCTTTGTAAACGTTATCCATTACATCCTGGAGTCGTGTGTATATGGTGTGTACAGCACGAAAACGAGACTTTTTTTCAAAAATAATATTATTGGTTACCAAGTGTGCCAACAGCTGTGAACATATAACTATCCACAATATTTTAGACATTGCCGGAAGTACACTAATGCGTCAAAAGTTATTATATTCTGTTGGATTTTTAACTTTGGGTACGGGAAAAATTTTATATTCCTTCCATTGTTTTGAAAAACACTCAAAAAAATATGGCGAAGTTTGTTATATGCAGAACGACCGGTATGATGTAAGTTGTGAACAATATTATCATATTGCTACCATTTATCAAAAGTCAGTGGGCTAAACCAGGTTCGTTAAGGGGAAGAGATCTTGCTTTAATAAAAGAGTTAAATTTAATTCCCTAATTTATTAAAATTACATGCAAAGAAAATACTCTCCTCTCAATATCTCATAATTGGTTGATGCATCATCCCAGTCACACTTAATAAATTTAATCAATACAATTAGCAGTGACCTCAAAGAAATTAATGTACAGTAATTAAATAACTAAAATTATTCATAATAGACAGTGTATCAAACCTATTAAATTATGTGTCGATATTTGTCGGTTCCAATATTTAAAATAAAATCGGTATAGCAAGTTCATTCATTCCCACCTCAGTTTAGTCCAGGTCCCACGATTCCGCAATGTTCTAGAGTTCTCCGAGCAGCCTCATGCACAATAGCCTTTACACATCGTGTTTCACGCCCTCTTGCATATTCACACGACAAACACCTCGTCCGCCGTCGTCTAGCAATCTCACGTCGTTGTACGTCCTCTTCAACGATGTCCCTTTCCTCACTCGACTTCACCCGGTTACTGCACTCACCCAGAAGGCATCTACCAAGCCTGCCGACACTTAGACTACTACAATATTTATTGGGGCCATAGGCCATCGCCCAGAAATTTTTCTAAATGCCATGCTGCACCGAGGGTCCTAATTCCCAGAATATTATTGCGCATCCTCTAAACTAGTCGACTTCTCCACCAGGGGGAGGGACTATGATGCCAGCCAGTTGTCGGGCGACATGACGGGGCAGACCGCCTAAGGAGGGAAGAGGAGGGTCGAGGAGGATCAGCCCTCCCATTGTGCTGGCCTGCACATAATGGAAGCTGATGCGAAAGGCGATAAGTCACGGGCCTAACACTGCCCCCTCCTTAAGTCTGTTCATCTCGAACACACTCCCCAACACTTGGACCTCCGTACAGTTTTAGTAGGTAGAAGTGGACAACCTTAGGCTTCACCCGAGAGCCCTGTAGACAAATCCAGTAGACCACATAATTTATCTGTTTCAGGATCCTGTATTGTCCTTCTCAACAACACTGTAGCTTCGGGCATTATTCCTTCTTACTTAGAGAAATGTACAACTACATCAGGTGTCCTTCTTGAAAAGTCTCTTCAGGCATACTTGGATCATATCATGTTTTCATTCTGCCACTATCAAATTTTAGGCGCTTCCAGGAAGACTCATGAATGTCGACCAACTTTTGACATAGTTTAATGACATATTCTGTGCTTGCTGCTTCTTCCACTGGATGTTCGAACAGCCGGTCATCAAAGAGCATCTTTGAACGTGTTACTTACCCTTGTCGACTCGTGGAATGCCAAGTGATATGCCAGGAGAAATAAGGGTACCTTCGAGTCACAAACTTTCTGGTTGTCTTCTTCGGAGATCTCCAGATACTGTTCCAGGGTACAATTTAGCTCTCGATCATCCCATCTGACTGAGGGTGTAATACTGTAGTACGAATTTTCTTCATTCCTAAGATACTTGTTACCTCTTGGAAAAGAGAAGCTTCAAAATTTCGTCCTTGATCAGAATGAATGA
Organism: Clitarchus hookeri; assembly: GCA_002778355.1. Taxonomy (NCBI): domain Eukaryota; kingdom Metazoa; phylum Arthropoda; class Insecta; order Phasmatodea; family Phasmatidae; genus Clitarchus; species Clitarchus hookeri. The sequence goes on along the minus strand of NQII01000797.1, from coordinate 617,217 downwards.
AGCTCAAGTGGCACTCCAAACCTGGAGAAAACATGCTCTAGAAGTGCATCGGCTGCCGTGCCAACCTCTTGGTTTGGCACTGGTATGACCTCTCGCCACTCTGTGAAATAGTTTTGTGCTACCAGAAGGTAACGATTCCCCCTCTCAGTGACTGGTAGTGATCCGAGAATGTCCGCTGTTATTCTCTAAAATGGGGCCCCAACACTGTATTTCTGAAGGAGACCTCATGTGTTAACCCTCGGACCCTTCCTCGCGGTACATGCATCACACAGACGACACCATTTCTCAAGATCCTCCTCACAATGCAGCAAATATAATCTCATTCTAACTCTGTCGAGGGTCTTTTTTACACCGAAGTGACCACCTGCTGCTGTGTTGTTCAGTTCTCTTAACACTTTTGGGATTCGACATTCTTGTACAAAAAAAATATAAATTACTGTTTTCCATCGTCTCTTTTTCAGTTCCTGTAAAACACACCATTCTTCAGAACAAGGCAACTACACTGTGCCCATTATGCCTTGACTGTCATGCCTAGGCTGGATATCTCCTCCCATCTTGTTCGACGCCTGACTTCCTTCCACTTCAATATTGGATGCACGGTGGGATCACTTAACGGTTCATTTATAATGTCCCTATCGTCCCATGTAGGTGACATCGCAAGATACAGGACGTTGAATTTCTGTACCCCTTGATTTCGACGGTACACCACCCTTTTCCTCCTGGTGTTCACAATGATCAGATCATGGTTCACATAATCTACTGGAAAGTGCAACTGAATTGCTGTGAAGGTGTACAGACCTGTGATGTATTTCAAAGTCATAGCCTTGCAGGTGCAGTATCCACAAGGCTATTTAACCTTCGAGGTCCTTGAAATGTAGCAGCCAGCATAATGAAGTATGATCAGTTATTAGGACGAAATGCCTGCTATAAAGATATGGGTGAAAATGTAAAATCGCCTTCACCACTGCCAGAAGCTCCCTGAGCCTCACAAATTAATCCCTCTCGGGCTTTTATGGCGCCTTACTGAAGAATTACAATGTCTTCTCCATTCAATCCTGAATATGAGATAACACAGCCCAGATACCAGCATCAGTATCCAGAATGTTTTCACTCTCTCTACTCGGAAAGCCCAGAAAATGTGGGATATATCAGAATTTCCTTTAGTCTATTAAAATCAACTTCGCACTCTGGAGTCCATTTAAAAATGTTATTTTGCCTCAGACAATGCATGCAGAGGCTTGGCGATCGTGGCGATCTCGGACACAAATCGATAGTAGGAAGTACATAATCGCATTTCAGTTGTATCATTTGGTAGAGAACAATGTGCAATTGCTCAAGTATTTTCAGGTTAGATTTCAATCCCATGGGACGAAACAACATGACACAAGAAATTAATTTTCTTTTGGAACAGGTGGCATATTTTAGGAACTAATTTCAGGTTGGCTGCAGCGACTTTCTGAAACACAGAATCTAGACATGTCAGGTGCTCTTCAAATGTTCTTCCTGTGACAACAATGCCGTCTATGTACACCTGGCAAATGTCTAAGGGCAGAATGTTCTCCATCATTCGTTATAATATAGCAGAGGCATTGAATAACACATAGGGCATAATGTTGAATTCCAGGTTAATTTACCTTGGACAAAAAGGTCAGTCTTTTCTTTGTCTTCTGAGGCCACCTCTCGCTGTCAATACCCGCTCTTCATGTCTAAAGTAGAAAACCACTGTGAACATGCTAGGCTATTCAGTTTGTCGTCTATCCTAGGGAGTGGGTAAATATTTTTATTGGTCACATTACTAAGTTGACAGTAATCAGCACAAAATCTAATAGAGCCATCTTTCTTTTTAACAAGCAGAGTGGGAGAAAATCATAGACAGGTTGATGGCTCTATCATGTCTAAAATTTTCGTCTCGTTCAGAATACTGTCAACCACCGCATGTGAAGCTAGCGGTAGTCGCTTTGGTGGCTGCTTTATGGGCCTGACATCAAATGTGTCGATATGATGGCATGCAACGATAGTTCGGTGAAGATCATCGGACTCACTGGAGAAAGCACTTCTATTTCTCTGTAATATTTCTGAGACACCCTTCTCTTGTCACCAGTTGAGGTTTTCTCTTGTACTTGTCAGCAGTTCCCACACATCACCTGGTAGAGGACATTCAGTATTTTGTTGCATCAAAGCTTCTGGAACATTTGAATGTACCTGTGAGACCTGCTTGCAAACCACTATAGCTGCCCTCTCCTCAGGCTGGATATCATGGTAAGATATTATAAATCAACCTTACTGGCAAACCATCCGATTTTGAAATAATAAAAATCCTTTATACAATCACACCAGTTGATAAAATGCCACCTTTCTGGGCTGGTTCGATTATGACCAACTGCCTGACAAATACTCCTTGGAATCTGCCTGGAATAATATTTTCGCTAGAAGCAGGAAGCACAGTCGTATGATTACACTCTACTGGGCAGCTCATTGGCGAAGATAAATCTAGTCATGTTGACACTACCAACTCGGTATGGCCTGTAACACCCCGAGTCGAAAATCGATAAGCAGCCCAGCTTATGTAGTACACGAAGATCCAAAATGGATTCTTCCTCTATTTCTGCTATGTAAACATCATGCTCTATGTCAAGATTACCTAGCCATAAGAGTACCCTTATCTTGCCTCTGAATGGTGTTGTCTTGCCTGTTATTGTAGTTTAATAGCTGTGATCCATGCTCTTATCGGAGCATCGCTGGGGTAAAGGCTCGAGAATGTCCAGTCTTGCCACTGTTATCGTTGCTCCTGTGATAACAACCATCTGACAAGACGCATCATTTAGGCTTCCCTCCAGCAATATGGCATCCAAGTCCTTTTTCACTGAACGCTCCTGCAAAAAAATTGGGGCCTTCCCTCCAGCAATATGGCATCCAAGTCCTTTTTCACTGAACGCTCCTGCAAAAAAATTGGGGCCTTCCCTCCAGCAATCACCGACCTATGCACCTCAAGACCAGTGCTTGCAATTTTCCCGAAGATGTTGCACTATCATCTGCCTCTCGCTGACTGATCCTTATTGTTGCTGCTGCTATAACTGCTGCTGAGGACAGTTGACTCTGAGGCGCCCTGGCTGTCCACACGACACACACTCACACCATTTGGGTGGTGGAAGGCGAATCTCCCCATAGCGCGGACCCTCGAAGTGGTTTCCCCAATGGTCGTCTGCAATTCCTTCAGCGCCCTTTTGATGATGTCGTCCTCCTCTTCGTTCAGCATGACTGGCCACACTGGACATTTATGGGCACTGATGCTTGCCTTGCTGACTCTAACTCCAGTGCTCTGGTCAAGGCATCCTGCATAGTGTAAGGCGCACTCAAACATACAGCTTGCCGCAACTTGGTGGCGGTGATAGCATCGAGGAAGATGCCGACTGCGATGACATAACTTACCTCAACAGGGCATCCCTCAAGAGAAAAGTGTGACAATGGCCTTATGATGCCTTGCCACAATTCTTGAAGTGGTTGCACCGGTCCATGGGTGAAGCTTCGCAGTTGGGGACAGTGGGCATGTCTCTGGTATCAGTCGTCAAAACGTAGCTCTAAGGCAGAAAACAATGTTGAGTACTCCTGTCGATGCCATTCTGGCAGCGACTGCAGTATGCTCAGTGGAAGTTCCCTCATTACAGCCACCAGGTAGTACGCCCATTACTCGCCAGTCCAGTCATTCAGGATGGCAACGATCTGTAATTGGTGCCGATATTCTCACCAAGGTGTCTGTCCATTATAGGGGGCGGGCATTATTATTACGCCTTTACTCACCCCTGGCTGAGGTGTACCCACACTGCAGAATGGCTGGACTTCTCCTGCGATGGCTGCATTCGCAGCGACAACTAACTTCTTGCCGCCCCCAATCGTCAACTCGGTGGAGGTCGGTCTCAGCTCCTCTTCAGCTGCTGCGTGCATTCTGCCCTGCTGCTGCAAAAAGTACTGCCATCCCTTCTTTAAGGTGCTCATTTCCTGTTTTACTTACTTTTTAGCACTGTCCACTCTCTCACTCACACTGTCAATTTTCATGTTCACCCTGTTTATTTTGTTGTTCACTAACTTCACTTTCACCATCTTACTTTTGGTGTACGTTCTCATTCACACTGTCTATCTTCTTATCCAATTTGTCGACCACTTTGCTAAGACTGTCAGTTTTACTATTTACATTTTCATTAACACAATTAATTTTACTATTTACATTTTCATTAACACAATTAATTTTACTATTTACATTTTCATTAACACATACTATTTGACTATATACATTTTCATTAGCATTACTTATCTAAATATTTACATCCATTTTGTTATTATCGGAGTGCCTCCATGTCTGCCGACATTTCTCTGGTGAGCATCCACAAATTTTTTGTAACAATTCCTGGACCTAATACAACTACATTACATTTACAAAATGATCCTACCTGTTAATGTTTTGCAGTAATCTTAATTACAAATATTCCAAATTATTTATTTTTTTAAATGCCTCAATCCCACTTTTGACACCAGAGTTCAATTTCTCAAATGCCTGTGGGCTTAACCATGTTCGTTAAGTGATGGAGGTCTTAAACAGAAGATTTGGTTATGATTTCCTAACTTATTGAAATTAATGACAAAGAAAAGACTCTCATCTCAATATCTCACAATAAATTGACATAAGAGGGCTGATTCAGAAGTTGAAATATACTATGTATGATTGAAAGTGTACGACAAGTATGTTGTAAAGGTGACACCACATGGGGTATGGATGCAAGAATGTCCGGCAAAAAACAAAGACAATCATGGTTGCTTGAAATCACAGTTTAATTGATGTATTCTCGTACATCCTGTATACACTCTCTTGAATGGGTACATATCGTACATGTACGAGGTGTTTAACATCTTTCAAAGTAGTCTCCGAGGTTGTTCACGGTTCGTTGCCAACGATGAGGAAGACGGGAAATACCATCGTCTGCATGAGATCCGTCAATATGAGATACTTCTCGCCGAAATGCGGGGACGATGTCTTGTTTGTTGGCAAAGCATATACCACGCAATGGCTTCTACACACAGGTAATAAGATCGTAGTCACATGTAATAAGATTGGTGAATAGGGAGGGTCTGGCAACACCTTCCATCCCCAATGCTATAAACACCGTGTAATGCTACCTGCTGTATGAGGTCTAGCATTGTCATGTAAGACTATAGCATTTATCAACAGTTCAGGACTTTTCTCTCGAACTGCACGACAAAGATGGTACCTCATAAATGACAGGTAGTACTGTGCGTTTACAGTACAGCCCCTACGAACTGGATTACACACTAAAATACCTCGACTTCTCAAAAGCCAAAATGATCAACAACTTTGTGGGTGACGAATTTTGTCGTACCTTGTGTCGCCGTGGTCATCCAGGATGACGCCAATCTTTGAACTCTCTCTTCAATTCGGGTTCGTATGCTCGTGCCCATGATTATTCAGTTGCAATGATGTAGTTTGCATGCCATTACCTCCATGGTGAAATCGTTCCTCTTTGATGCGACATGTCTCATATCGGGTCCACTTCTCTACCTCAGTAAAGTGATGTGGCAACCATTTGGCACAAATCTTCCATACATTTAAGTCCCCCCAGTACAATTCGGCGCAATGACTATGCAAAAATACCTCAATGCTGGGTTAATTCCATAGAAGTCCAGCGAGTGTCGTCCAATACACACTGATTGATCACAGTCACTCGTACATCGTGGTCAGCTGACACAGCACATCCATTGCGAGGTAGGTCGGCTGTTGACTCTTTTCCCTGTCTAAAGGCCTCTACCCACCATGCCACTGTACGGTAGGCTATAGCACGATTATCCAATGCTTCCCACAGCTCTTCATGACATTCGCGTGCATTGCGGCCGCGGCATACAGCTATCTTGATGTATGCACATTGTTCGACTTTGGTTATGTCCATTTCGAATCGCTGTCATCCAACAACTGACATAGGGAACGTGCTCATGGCTGGACAGATGCATTCATACCCCATCTGATGGTAACAGCAGTTTGACATGGTAGCACACATTGACGAACTAGGGAAAACCTCGGAGACTACTTTGAAGGATGTTAAACACCTCGTACATGTACGATACATACCCGTTCAAATGTGTGTATAATGGATGTACAATAATATATCAAATAAATAGTGCTTCCATGCAGCCATGTTAGTCTTTGTTCCTTGCCGGACATTCCTGCATCCAAACTCCACGTGGTGTTACCTTTACATTGTACTTGTCATACTCTTCAAACTGTACATATCACATTTCCTGTGTTGGATCATTCTCGGGAGATAAAACATAGTTATCATGACTTCTGAATCAGCCCTTGTATCTTGCAATTTATTATTAATATGTTCAATCAGAACAATGTACATGTACCTCAAAGAAATAAATGTAATTAAATAACTAAAATCAGTCATAGTAGACAGTGTATCAAACCTAATAAATGAAATGTCCATATTTGACAGTTCCAATATTTACAATAAAATCCGTATAGCAAGTTCATACTGTCCCACCTAAGTTTAGTCCAGGTCTCATCAGTCCACAATGTTCTAGAGTTTTAGAGTTCTCCAAGCACCCTCATGCACAGTAGTCTTCACTCATCGAGTTTCATGCCTTCTCGTCCATTCACACCACAAACACCTCGTCTGCCATCGTCTCGCAATCTCTCGTCATCGTCCGTCTTCTTCACCGATGTCCCTCGCCGCACTCGATATCGCCCAGTTACTCTACTCAGCTAGAAGGCTTCTACCAAGACTGCCGACGCTTGGACTGCTGTAATATTTATAAGGTCGTAGGCCAACACCCAGAAATTTCTCTAAATGCAGTATTGTGCCGAGGGTCCTAGTTCCCAGAATATTCTTGCGCATCGTCTGAACTCTTCGGCTTCTTTATCAGGGGGAGGATAGGCCTGTGACGCCAGCAAGGAGCCGGGCGACGTGATGGGGCAGCAGTCTGGCGGTGATGAGGAGGGTCGAGAGGGGGTCAGCCCTCCCACAGTGCCGGCATACGCCTATTGGTAGCTCGTGAACGAGGCGATAGGTTACGTGCATAACAATATATATATTTATATCATCCTACCCCATAGCATTTGTTTTGACAGAGTTTAATACTTTATGACTTCAGTTTAAGTAATGGTTCAGAACTGGAAGTTGCTATATTTATCGCGTGTAGCACCTTTATTCCGCTTGTTTCTATAGGTTGTTGTCGCTATGACTTGACGGTTTTCTACAAAGTATTTATTCAGTTTGTTAAATATTTTAAGAGTTTCCGGTATAGAAATATGATTTTCGTCAATGACATGAAATTGTTTAAGATGATTCCACAGTTTTTTACTATCCCTTTTATGTATGTCAAAAAGCGATGTAAGGAATTCCATCTTGCTTTTCCTTGACTTAACATGATTTCGCAGACGTCTGTAGTGGTTATGTGTGTCGTCAATTTTTTTTACAAATGTGTGATTTTCGCTATCTCTCGTGGCCTGTTTGATGACATTAGTAATTCAAGGATGATTTTTTTTATATTTACGTATCTAACCAGTGCGTGTTTGTCAAATAATTGACGAAGCACTTTATTAAATAAGTGTACTTCATTTTCGATGTTATTGGTTAGGAAGACTTCGTCCCTCGCAAACTGCTGTAGCTCAGAAATGAAATGGTTTGCGCAGAAGTTCTTATAGCATCGAACAAATTTTTGGCACAGTTATCAATTTCGCAGGGAGGTCATAGGAAAGATCAAATAAGTTATGATTTGTGAAACCGACTGATTCATATTTCACAGCATATACAACATTTCTGGCGTTTTTGACATAAACGAGCTCTATTAAAGTCTGACTGGTTAAAATTATTTGGGTTGGAGATGTTATATGCTCTCTGTAACTGTGGGAGTTAAATATATAGTACAAAAATGGTTTTCAGAACCTGACTTCAGTAAATAACATCGAAGTCGCCAATTCCTATTATCTAATAAAACTCGACAAACATTTCTTCAGTGAAAATTTCCAGATTTCATAGTTTGGTGTATTTCAGATCATGTGGCCTGTAGTCAACGCCTAATGTTATTTTGTTTTGCTTACTGCGAATTTCAAGCCACGTCTTTTCTAATCGTCATTCCTTGCCAACAGTTACATCTACACTAATGTCTATATAATTGACACTGTTGTGTATGTAGACACAACTACCACCCCCAGATTTACCAGATGTTCTACATTTTCTAACAAGTGTATAAACTTGAATGTTCAAGAACGTAGAGGATAATGCGGGGATTAGCAAACTCTCGCTTATAGCAAAAATGTGAATTTTATTCATATAAATAAGTTATCTTACTTCGTCTAGATTTTACATTAGTGAGCGAACGTTTAAATGGTATATTTTGAGCCGGTGGCCCGTATTCTCGGGAGGTAAGTACAGGTTACTGCTTAACACGACAGAGTCGTGGTCTTATTTGTTAACGGGGCGCTCTTAGCCGCGAGGCCATACCGCACCCCGGCCTCCCAGTAGGCGGGGAAGAGGGATCACGCCCTCTCATCGCAGACATGACCAGCGCTTTCTGAATTGACCAAACCCGTTTGCCCCGACCTGTACACAGGCCGCACCAGGCAGAGCCCCGATCTGATATTGCAGATCGCACAGAGCATGTCCTACCACAAGGCCTGAGATTCTAGCACTCAGATTACCAAGCGTGTGGTATAGCCGGAGCACTACCCACGCCCCTGACGTGATCTCGGGCACGCCCCCGGAACAATCCTGTTCAACGTCCGGCTCTTTTAGCAAGAGGGGGAATCTCTCCGAGCCTTCTCCAGCATGCGGAGTCAACCACTGCCAGCACGAGTCCAACCTCGTCTGATCCAAGTTCCAGGGAGTACCCCTGGATGGGCCAAGCGGATCATCCCGTGCTCCCTCTTAATTTCCATGGCACGTATGGGTTTTCCTGTGTCCGACTGCGTCGCCTAACCTCTATACGGGAGTGTGCGGAGGTAAGTACAGTTGAGAACTCTCACTCTCAGCGGGTGAGTTGTTTGCAACGCGGGAAGCGAGCTTGTGAAACTCGGGGTATGAATGAAATGCCTGCCGGACGCACCTTCCAGGATGGTTGCCATCTCTCAGGGATGTCCAGAGAATAAGTTTACGCTGTTGCTGACAAGTGTGACGATATATAAACAATATAAACTATCAGAAAAAAGGGAATAATTATAAACTCGTGGCTAAGTACTACACTACAAAACTTTTGTTAGCTATTGTAGAAGATAACCAGTATAAAATTAATTGCGTTTAAATATATAACCACGGAGTATTATTATAGCTAGATGGAGATTTATGGACATTCGCCATTGCGATTCAGATGTCTGCCATGAAAAAACAAGACAGAGCACGAAAAAATACCTAAAAAGACAAATGACCTATAGGCGAAAAAATAAATATCTAAACAACACTGGAAAATCCCAAGATGTAATAGAGTCAAAAAACAGGACAGCAACTAGTTGCGAAAAATATATATGTATACACGACCACCAGATAACACGTAGAAAACCACACAGGCTAGAAGTCTGCTAAAAATAAGACAACCCTGTTAAAATATGTAGAAACAAAATGGGACAATGCAACAAAGAAACGCACTGAAACACAGCCGTTTTACCAGACGCAACAGGATGCATCCAGGTATGCTGTAGTCAAGAAAATATGCAGAAAGTCAGAAAATTCCATGAAGGAATCGAGTCAAATAAAACAGGACAGCAAGCTAAAAACATATATATATACAAACACACGAAAAACTATACACGGCCAACCGACAACAAACCGAAGACGACACAGGGTAATTATCTGCTACATAATAAGACAACACTGACAAAACAAAGACAACGAAGAAACTCCCACAAACACAGTAGTTTACCCAGACTTGCGTATTGCCTCCTGTAGCAGCGATAATCTTGCAGAGGTTAGGTCTTCCTTAATTGCCACGCCCGTACCCTTCATCTATTTTGGTTATAGAAAACTTCTTCTCTCTTCCGGTAGGTTGCAAATTCTGTCATTATAGACCTCTTTGAGTTAGTTTTTCGTCTTAGCCGATCACTTCGATCGATGTCAGATAGCTGCAGCTCCACACCTTTCTGCTTCCCTATGCGTATAGCACTGTCGTATGTATTTGAATTGTCAGCATACGTCACGCCAAAATTTCTGAAATTGTTTCTTCTCTGATATTGCTCAAGCTTATCATTCTTCTTCGCATATTCTTTTTCTAGGGTATCTATTTCTGATTGAAGCTGACAAATTTCTTGTTTTGTAGATTCACACATAGCTGTTCTGAAGTTAACAGTATTTTCCAGTTACCTCATGAACTTTCTTTGTTACTATTTCAATGACAGTTTCCGCAATTTTTTTTTATCAGACCACAACTTCCCAACAGGTCTTGCACGGTGTTGAGTATCATTTGCGAGATTTCGTCATTTAAGTCTGTCCGCACAGTCTTGCAAAGAGAAATTCATTGCTACGGAGTTTTGATTATATAAGGTACAATATCTTAAGCTATTCACAAAATGTTTGGCTTTACTTTACGTGCAGAAATAACGTCACAGTTCACACATGTTCTCACTTCATTACACACTGCTTTATACACCTGCCTAGATACTTTTCTCGGAGCTCACGGTCACGGGTCTAGCACAGCCGCACCATCTTTGTATGCTTTAACATAATATGTATAGATTTATTATATGAAATGTTATTGTATTAACATATTTTTTCTTGCTCTTTATACTTTAAGTCCTATTAAAACTTATATTCAAATATAAATTTTGGCGAGATATATCTTAGTTATGCTTCCATTATCAGTTATAGTTAATTTAAAATAAATAAATTTCATTTTAATTTTGAGCTTTCTGCATTTATAGTGTCGCGTCTTTGAAACCTGTATTAAAACATTTGTATTTTCAAAACAAACAAAATTGTAATTTTTGCGATAAATATGTGCTTTTTTTTTTTTTTCAAAATAATACATTTTGTTGACGTCAGGAATCGTATGAGTAAGACGAATACAAATATAGAATTTTCGGAATATATTCAATTAAATTGCAAAATGTTTTTATTTTCTAAAGTGTTTTAAAAGGAATTTGTACTTTTCACTTAATGCACTGCGCTTACGAAAGCTTCATAGCATGTACAATCTCAGTATACAGGTTGGGGCGGAATTCGACCGACAAACTTCGTGAGGTAATTGCTTATGCAAAATCAAGTGGAAAATTTACTGACATTTTCCTAAACTTAACACTAAGTCCTCGAAAAAAGAATTTTTCAATTGTAATTTTGCGAGGTATCGGAAACGAAGTGAAATTACATTACAGTTACCCAAACGTTGTTTTGTGTTATTGGGATTTTCATTCTTAGAGAAAACTCAAATCAATATCTTCCACTGTAAANGTTACCCAAACGTTGTTTTGTGTTATTGGGATTTTCATTCTTAGAGAAAACTCAAATCAATATCTTCCACTGTAAAAGAATTAACAGGAATGGCCACCCTTTTATATCCTACAAATTTTTTGCCGTCAGGATTTATGAACGTCTGATGCTGGTTAATTTGGTAGTATGGCCTAATTAACAAAACTTGCACTCTTGTTGTAACTTCCCAGGGAACACTGGTTTCGCTGTAAACGCACAAAACGCTTCCGCTGCAGCGATACAATTCCTATCATGCGTCTAAGGTATACTGCTGTGTCCACTGCCCAGACGCTGGAGGCAACATTTTGAAAACTTACTGTAAACAACAGTTTATATATACTGAAGAGGCCTTTTTTTTCTGGCGACAGTCTGTGTGTGGTTCCCTGCAGGAAGCATTGGTATTGCCTACGCGTGTGTTTGCGTGTGTTTTACACGATTACGTCAGTACCTGGGAAGTTGCAACAAGAAGGACATTTTTGTTAATTAGGCAATGCTACTCAATAACTTTGCATCAAACGTTCATTAAAAAGGTGTACGTAATAAGAAGGTAGCCCATCCTGTTATTTTCTTTACGGTGGGGAGANTGCATCAAACGTTCATTAAAAAGGTGTACGTAATAAGAAGGTAGCCCATCCTGTTATTTTCTTTACGGTGGGGAGAAAAAATGGGAATTTGCTCTTAGGTGTAAGGTCCCAATATCATAAAAAATGTTCGGAGATTTGTATTTAAATAACATTTCGTTTAGATATTTCACAAAATTACTGTTCAAAACTTCGACATTCAAGATCTCCCAAAATATACATTGTCCCATTTATTTTCCTCCTGATTTTGCATAATGAATCACTTCAAAAGGCGTGACACATTTCATATACGTTTTTACCGCTTCATATGGCGACGCAACTTCTGTACACTGTACTTCCACGGATGGTAAATTTCGGCCTAGTGTCAATGCTATTGGTCGCTGTTGCTAGCCGAAATATGCTTAAATACGCCGTTTATAAATGCTGGAGCCATCTAGTGGTGGTTTCCAAAGTTAAGGCGCTGCTACTCCTAGAACGCGCGACGTACTTTGCAAAAACATTCTACTTACATTCGGCTGACTGCATACACGCTCGCTGATGTTCTACTTGATTGTTATTTTAGTGCAAGATGTAGTCTTTTCAAGCTCTACTTAGCCTTTTCCTTTATGTAGTTTAGTGCAACAGTAAAACGTATATTTGCATTAATGAAAAGCTGCATTGTTAACTGGAATATCGAAACCATATTTAGAAAAAACATCGATAATTGTTCAAATATATTTATATTCATTATTTATGTTCTTTAAAACAGATATTCCTGTTAAGTTTCACGAATAAATTTCAAGTAAATCAGCTTGCAATATATCATGAATTCAGAAACTGATAACTTTTCTTCTATGAAAATGTATTCTAACTGGTTTTAATAATTCATTAATTATGCATTCACAAATGTCCCAATTTGTTTTCTCAGTTTAGAAGAATGTTTATGTTTTATATTCACATGTTTAACTGATACTCTTCTGAATAATTCTGCAAATTGTCGTAGTTTAAATTTTTATATTATCATTTCTCGTAATTTTCTTACACTCCATAGTAGAATAATTATCTGCGTTCGGGCGTAACGGAACCTAAGAAAGGAGGAGCGGCACAGGGGACCGCCAAGTTGTGACGTCACATGATCGCCATCTTGGATATTGGAAACTTTGGCCTTTAACCTATGCCTGTGACCTTGACTGACCTTAAACCCAAATCGCAGAATTCTACAAAAAAAAATATAAAAAAACTTATAAATATCTCAAAAAATATATTAAATAGATTAACAAAAAAATTGATTTAATAATATATAAGAAAACTATTATAAAACCTAATTTTTCTAATTTTTGGGCCTAGAAAGGACAAAGGACCAGAGCCAACCGGCCGCCATATTGTGAAGTAACCCAACCATCATATTAGAACTGGATGACCATGACATTGACCCATGACATTGACCTTGATCCTGTACCCATGACCTTGGACGATCTTTAACACAAAATAATTTTATAAATCTCCAAAAAATTCTTAAAATTCTAAAAATGTGCATAAATATTACTTAAAAAATTTACTAAATATTATTATTAAAAATTATTTTTTACAATACTTATATTTTCTGGGGATTTCCCAGCACCATGTCCAGGAAACGACTTAACCCCTCCAATGGATCACACTGACTTGACACTTCCCCCCCCTTCCCCTCACAACAACAAATGCTTCCATCTATACGCCCACCTTGTATTTTTCGTTTTTCATATGTTTTCAATTTCAACACCTAGGTGGCGCCAGTGTATTAATAATCGATTTACCCACCAGGCCAGCTGGCAATATAGCCCCCAGGTTGCAGCAATTTTTATTTATTTTTTAACATGTAGGTGGTGCATTCGGCGAAATTAATATTGAATTCTATTTACAATGTCTAGGTAGTATAAACTCTCGATTTCGTCGCCTGATTTTGGCCTGTACTGATTGGTGACGAGGTCCATAACTTTAAATTATGTAAATAGACATATTAAGTTTTTGTTTTATTTTCCAAATAAGTATATTTTAAATAAATATTTGTTAAGGCAGGTAGTTTTTTATCGTCATCGCGATAAAATAAAAATACGTAATAGCTCTCCTACTGCATACATTCTCAAAAATTTTATTAAAATAGTTTCTTGCAATCGAAAGCTTACACCACTGAATTAATAATTTTTTCAGAAAAGCAGAAGAGACTCAATTATAAATTTAACTCACATATCAATGTATAAAAACGTTTCATTTCTTTAGTTTTTTATACATAGTTTATTTATAATCATTGTGTGTGTTCGATCTTATCATAGCACAGATGTTTGCAGACCATGGATAGTAGCCAATAGTCAAATCTCATATAACACCGTTCCATCAGTTCATAGTTGGTTGAAGATATCTCAACAAAGTGTGAGAGATCCGCGTTTTTACAGGTCAACCAAATGCCCGAGTCTATCAACAAGTTCATTCGGGTCTTCGGCAAATATGTAACAAGAATTTTAAATGCCTTCTGCCTTCTTCACACCACTTGTTGAAGGAAACTCGTTAGTGAAACGTGTGGGAACGTCGAGAGAATCACCATAATTTTCATCGGAAACTTCATAAAAACTTGCATCACAGTCATTATCATCAATGCTGTCGTCATAATCGTCTTCACCTTCTATTTCATCCATAATATCAAGTATACTTTCTTTTGTAAGAGTCTCGTGGACACAATCAGTATTTAGAGACGACAACCATTTATTTTGAAGTTAATGGACTTCACGCGAAATACTTGCAAGTGTACCTTACACACATATCGACTCTACCACGCCTCGTTGATCTCTCATTCTGTCATTAGCATTTACAGTCTCGTCATAATCGTATGTGGAATTAGTACCTATCGATGCAGCATGGGGTATTGGCAACATCACTTGCTGGCTCCCAGTAGATGAACCCTGGNTATTTTGTAAGAGTCTCGTGGACATAATCAGTATTTAGAGACGACAACCATTTATTTTGAAGTTAATGGACTTCACGCGAAATACTTGCAAGTGTACCTTACACACATATCGACTCTACCACGCCTCGTTGATCTCTCATTCTGTCATTAGCATTTACAGTCTCGTCATAATCGTCTGTGGAATTAGTACCTATCGATGCAGCATGGGGTATTGGCAACATCACTTGCTGGCTCCCAGTAGATGAACCCTGGCAGATCTCGATGTGTTCCTTCAATGTGTCGGAATGCATAAACTGCAAGGGGACCAATGTCGTAATGCTTCATAGCGCGAAAAGGACTCTTCGTACAGACGGTTCTCTCATGTCGCCCAGCAAGACAGATTTTGCTGGTGATCTTTCCACAGTAGCAGAACTGTTTTCCGTGTAATTTTCCAGCAGTGGGAGAAGGTACATCCGTAGAGGTGAACTCTACAGTAGAATTCGTACAATCATTGGGGCTTGCATCATCTTCATGAAAAAACTGAAGTTCTTTCCACAGTAGCAAACTTGTGCATTTACTTTGCCTAGCTTATGTTCTATGTATAAACTTACTAACATATTCCATTAGGGAGACTTAAGCAATTGACTCCTCCTGCTCCGAAACGACCATGTCTGCTCCGAAAATGACTACTCATGCTCCCAAATGAGCCCTCCTGCTCCACACATTACCCCTCCTTCTCCATAAATGATGCCCCTTCCTCCACAAATAACCCCTTTTTTTCCTAAAATGAACCCAAAATAACTCATTTTGCTCCACAAACGACCCCTCCTGCTCCGCAAATGACCCCTAATGAACTTTTTTTCTTTGCTAATGCCCCAACATGATAACCCAATCTGCTCCTCAAATGACCCTTAAATGACCTTTCCTGCTCTGAAAATGTTACCTAAATTACCACTCCTACTCCACAAATGACCCCTAAATTCCTTCTCCTTCCCCGTAAACGACCCATAAATGACACCTCCTGCTCTGTAAATGACCCATCCGGCTCTGCAAATTATGCCTCCTGCTCTGCAAATGACACCTAACGCTCCGCAACTGACCCCTCAAATAATCCAGGCTTCGCATTCGCATAGTAGTTAATTCATTTCTTATTATATAATTATCTGAAGTCAGGTAGAAGAAAATGAGTAAGCGCCCATTTGCCAAGAGGTATGAGCACACTTGTTCTCAGCTGTAGATAATTTACTGAAGCCATGGTACAAACCCGAACCCTTGAAAACCATTTACTCTTCCTCTTGGCTCAACTTGTGTATACTATCGTCAACAGTGTTTTCTATTGGGTCTACATTATACTCACAGTTACATTTGAAAATTTGAATGCTCTTGTACAATATTCGTCATCGTAGGTATCTGGTTTCGTATAGCTACAGTCTTGTCACATATTATATTTTAAACACAGCCATATGTTTAAAACCTAATTGATAATTTTGTTTATCATATTAGTTTTTATACTTTACAGGAACGAGCAAACATCTTTCGATCAAATTGGCATATTCTGTGGAACATAATATTTAAGAATACTCCTGAATGGAGATCGCTTCAGTAAAATACCATTAATAATTAATATTAAGGCTTCAGCTCGCAGAGGACTGACGTAGGTTGTGTTGTGCAATCGGGTGACATTGATCCAGATCGCGGCTCCATGTTCTTTGAGGTCAAAGGCAAGCATTTGTATTCACAATTCATCTCTGTTGTATGACGAGAGAGCCCTTCCAAATCGATGGTTTCAGAATGACAACTGCCATTTCGGTAAGAAAAAAAACTTTTCACAGTAAAGTCACCTTCTTCTGCTCAGAGCAGGCATTCTGTCATACATTTGTAACGTTAAACATGCCAGAGCACTCTGAGGAGACCCAAATACTCGTTCGCTCCTGAAGAAAACATGCAGATACCATTTTATAAACTTATGCATTAAATTACACTAAAATTTGTGAAAAATGCTACATCAAGGAAGGTTACATGTGATTGAAATGACCTATATACCACAGATTAGATACATGACAATAAACCATTTATTACGATTACAGAACTGTTCATGATCTCTGTCCTTGAGAATTCAGTATGGTGTGAAGCCCCACATGCAGCAATCAGAGCCCTTAAACTTTGTGGTATGGAATAAAAGAAGACCTGGATAAGTTCTTGGAGAATCTCCCTACATGCGATTTGTATACAAGTCAACAAAGCACCAACAGTGGTTGCTGGAGGACCATGGCAAAAAAGGCACCGACTAACGTATCCCAGACATGTTAGATAGGCAACATGTCAAGCGAACATGCTGGCCAGGGAAGCAGTGGTACCCATCGTTTACTGAAGTACGATTGCACATTCCTCGCCATATGTGGCTGGGCATTCTCCTGCTGAAATATGACATATGGAGTTGTCTGAAGGAGAGGCAGTACCTGAGGCACTAAAACCCCCCTGGTGTAGTGGTTGTTGTTCAGATTTACCACAATATTTAGGAGTCAAGATCGCATATTGTGTCCAAAGGTGCTCCAAACCATCACACTTGGTGTTTGTTTGCTACGCCGCTCCACAATGCAGACTGCCAGATTGCGGTTACCATGGTAACATCTAACATGTATGTGGCCATCACTTAGGGAAAGTTTGTAGCTGGACTCGTCCGAAAACACTACATTTTGCCACTCAACACGCCAGCGACGCTGTTTACGTGCCCATTACAGTATGGGGCGTTTGTGAATTCTGGACTACGGAAGTCGACACAATGGCATGTCTGACATCATCCAGCACGCAGCAGATGGCGTCGAACCGTCGATGCAGACAGGTCCACACCCATTGCAGTACTCCAATGTCCAGTCAACACTGTAGACGAGGCTTTAGGTCCATTATGGCCATGCGGACAAGAAAGCGGTCATCCCGTTCTGCGGTCATATTGCATAGTCCAGTACCCGCTCGTCTTTGTGCACGACCCTCTTCTATCCTCTGGTTCCACACATGCATCACTGCCATAGCAGTATGCCCTGTACGAGCCGAAATGTCACGGTATGAAAAACCTGTTTCCCGGAGAACGACAATTCAGCCTCGTTCGAACTCACTCACATTCTGATATGGCGCCCTTTGACACCGACGAGGTATACTGGCACGTGCTTTCACTTCATTTGAGTGCTCTTCACTGACTGAGCTTGGCGTAACACGGACCTTTCCGGTCTGCTGGGCCTACGTGTATGCAATCTCTCTGCAACCATAATTACTTATTGCTGGTACACTGCTATATACATCCTCCGATTTTGGTTTCAGTTTGGGCCATTTTTCTTCGTGTTGCAATTTTCCAAACATTAGTGTATAAATATGATATAAATTTGCATAATTAGGTTTAGATTCATTAAAATCTATTTAATATATATATATGAATATACGCCTGTTTAAATAGTAAATTTATTTATTGTTATGTAAGTATCTCCATATTTTCTTCTGTAGCAAACGTGTATGTAGGATTTCTCAGAGTGCTCTGAAATTCTTTTATTTAAAATGTTTGACAAAATGCCTTCTGTGAGAAGAAGCCGGACTCTTTATTGTAAAGAGAATCGATTTCAAATACAAAAATGATAGTTATCTTTCTAAAACCATCGATTTGGAAGGGCTCTCTTGAAGATGAATTGTGAATACAAAGGCCTGGCTTCGACCTAAACCATCATGGAGCCGTGACCTGCATTGCCAAACGGTTATACAATACAACTTACGTTAGTACTCTGTGAGCCGAAGCCTTAATGATAATGGTATTATCCTGAAGCGATCTGCATTCACGGGTCTTTTTAAATATTATGTTTCACCTAATATGTGTCAATTACATAGAAAGAGATTCTCTCATTCCTATAAAATGTGAAACCTAATATTATAAATCAACTTATCGATGATGTGTAAAATATAATATGTTACTTGACTGTAGCTATACGAAACCAGAGACCCACGATTACAAATATTGTACTAGAGCAGTCATTACCCCGAATATAGCTGTGTGTATAATGCAGACGCAATAGAAATAATTGTTGACTATAGTATACAGAAGTTATGCCAAGAGGAAGAAGAAATCGTTTCCAAGGGTTTATATAGAAATGTCGGTTTTGGCACATGCATTATGAATCAGGAGCTAGGAACCGTCCGCCATATTGGATGATGTCATATATGCTGTGTCATTACAGTCGGCAGCGGCCATTTTGTGACAGTGACATTGACAATTACGCCATCTTGTTTCTCGGATTTTCAACTTCACGCTCCGTCTATGATTGGCACACCTAAAATACCGTTTTTTTATTTGATTTATTAAGAATAATTTATTAACCTAAAATAATTTTATAAATTTTAAATCATTGATAAATTTACTAAGGTTTTACACTTATTAATATTATTGAAAAAAATTTTACGTATTTTAATTTCTCAAGCCAATATTCTCTTAGTAAACATTGTTCCAAAAATAGCAGCTAAAGCTATTTTTTTCACCAGATTATCATCATTAAAAACAATTTATTTTGCTTAATTTGGTAATATTTTTTCTGCTTCATGTACAGATTATAAATATTTACTAACTCAATAAGCAATATCATTATATTTACACGCTTCATCTCATTTATTTATTTCTTTATCACTTCGTTCTAAACTTTTATCTAATGTGGTGAATGGCCCACAATAATTATAACAAGGTAAATGCATATCTAGTAAAATTTTGTTATAATAAGCCCAATTTTTTATTCCTTTTCCGTGATGTCAGAGCTCCAAAAAATGAGGAACAACATTTTAAACTGTTATTAAAAATTATGCCATTAAGACAATTAAAAAGAATATCTGAATATTTATCACTTAATAAATTACATTTACGAACCTTTTTACTATAATAATTTATACTACTAGCATTTTCTTCACCATGAATAACTAACAACCTATCAATTAATTTTCTTGCATTGCTCATCTACAAATATCATTTTCGTAAATTATTATACTTTTTAATTCCGTCACCAGATTTTGGTGTTCTTGGTGAAAATATTCTTTCAGGTGTGTTTGGTTCAGATATTAAATATGGTTTTTCTATATATTTTTCATAAATGGGTTTTACGTTATTGTTATACATCCAACATATGTGTGAATTATTTTATTAATGTGATAATATTCTTGAAAAGCAGCATTTGTTGATAAAACCATTTCTGTATAGTAAACATATTATATAAATATATTAATTTTCAAGGTCATGTTAGTTTTTTGTTAAAATAACATAGTCAATATGTTAATTCATGTTCTTTATATTTAACGAATCATTTATAGTTTATGATTTCCTCTTTTGTATCACCAAATAATTATGTTGTCCAATACGTCTTAAATTATAGTTTTAATTTATAATGTTTATTTGTTCTGAAATATCTTTACCAGGGTCGATCGTAGAATATGTAAAATGCTTGATTCCTAATTTTTTACCTACGTTTTTTCTCAATTCTTTTTTATCTGTCCCTGAGTATTTATCATCAAAATTAAATACGTTTTTTTTTACAAAGGAGTTTCTGTAGACTTTTTTGGATAAAGAAAATTTGTTAATGCAACATGAACTAAACATGTTATAAATTTTTTTATTTTCTTGTGATACATACTTGAATTTTTTGTCCATATGTTGTAATTCATAAATGAAAGGAAATTTTATTTTTTTTATATTCAGCTTTGTGTTATTTTTTATAATTTCTAAATATTTCGATGAATAATTTAACGCTAGATATTTGTTATTGCAGAACTTTAACTTTTTTATTTATACATGTAACTATATTACTGCATACATGAGTTATAAAACTACCGAAAGCTTTGATAGACAATAATTTCTTCCTAAATGTCAATAAAAGAGAAATTTAAACACCTATAATAATATTCTTGAAATTGAGATTAATATTGGCGATGGGCCTTCTTTTCCAAATTATGCATATGTTTATAAACAGTTTAGTCTTGTTAAAATAGATGGTGGTACTTATGCTAAACTCGATAATGTTGATGTCACTTGTAATTTATTTCTATTTNTAGTCTTGTTAAAATAGATGGTGGTACTTATGCTAAACTCGATAATGTTGATGTCACTTGTAATTTATTTCTATTTCAAATTTCTCGAGTTGAAATACCAAAACAAGGGCAAATAATTAAAGTAATTGAAAATCCTCTTATCACTACTAATATATTGCATGCTTTGATAAGCCCATCATCACATAAATTTTACTTAGAATTGAGTGGATTTGATAATAAGTATACTGTAAAATTTGTTCAATCAGAGAGAACAAATAAAATTTTTTATCCGTTTTGATATGTATTTAGTTATCTCAGGGATAATAATAAAATTTATATTTAAAGGGCTGTAACATATTATTTGTAGATAGTTTTTCTGATAAAAATGTATTTTATGTATATCGTAAAAAACACTAATGAAACAATTCACATATATTATGCTGCTCCAGGAAGAATTGTAATCCAAGATGTAACATTTATGTAGCTAATTGTGGAATATGTAGCAAACACAGCTAATGTGATGAAAAACAAATATATTAGAACAGGATAACGCATATAACTTTTAATTATTCGTTATTTTTTTTATTAAGAGCTGTTCCTCGAAGTGCGGAAGCTTTAATTTTGATATAAAAATTAGTTTGATAATTTACAATTATATCTGACAGTTTTCGTAAAAGTTTGTTTTCAATTTAGTAGCAAAGGCTGTGCAAATCAATATGTTCACGCTTATATAGTCGACCATTGTGATGTGAGAAATATTTTCCTAAAGAAATTTGGACTTTAGAGGTATATTGATGCTGGTTTCTTTCATAAGATGTAGCATGCATATCAATATTTCAGAAATTCTGAAAAAAAAACCCCATCAAAAATTACAGAAACAATGAACTTTACTTAAAACTAGTTTTAAATTTTAATGGTCAACATAATTATTATAATCGACTGCACTTACAGAAAAAAAATGGTTGTAAAAGAAGAAACAAATGAAAAAAATATTAATTGTTGAATTTAATAAAAATGTTTCAGAGCATACAATATGTCATGTTATACTGATTGGTCGAATAAATCTCTATTTCGGATAAATTTAAAGAAAAAATTACTGTAGATGTATGATTCTTTATATTATAAAATGGAAATTGTTAATAATGTAAATGGATAAGCGAAACTGTGTTGATAATTTTGTACAAAACTATTCGAATAAAATTTTATTTTAAAAATAATGTTAAAGTAAGTGATTTAAAAACAGATTCTAAATAACATTAAAAAAATTTATAACATGTATTCATTTTTTAAAATTTAATGATTTAAAACAGTGATGTTATTTAATTACAAATATTGATGTTGTATGTACCTTAGATTGTTCTAAANTAGTCTTGTTAAAATAGATGGTGGTACTTATGCTAAACTCGATAATGTTGATGTCACTTGTAATTTATTTCTATTTAAAATTTCTCGAGTTGAAATACCAAAACAAGGGCAAATAATTAAAGTAATTGAAAATCCTCTTATCACTACTAATATATTGCATGCTTTGATAAGCCCATCATCACATAAATTTTACTTAGAATTGAGTGGTTTTGATAATAAGTATCCTGTAAAATTTGTTCAATCAGAGAGAACAAATAAAAATTTTTATCCGTTTTGATATGTATTTAGTTATCTCAGGGATAATAATAAAATTTATATTTAAAGGGCTGTAACATATTATTTGTAGATAGTTTTTCTGATAAAAATGTATTACATGTATATCGTAAAAACACTAATGAAACAATTCACATATATAATGCTGCTCCAGGAAGAATTGTAATCCAAGATGTAACATTTATGTAGCTAATTGTGGAATATGTAGCAAACACAGCTAATGTGATGAAAAACAAATATATTAGAACAGGATAACGCATATAACTTTTAATTATTCGTTATTTTTTTTATTAAGAGCTGTTCCTCGAAGTGCGGAAGCTTTAATTTTGATATAAAAATTAGTTTGATAATTTACAATTATATCTGACAGTTTTCGTAAAAGTTTGTTTTCAATTTAGTAGCAAAGGCTGTGCAAATCAATATGTTCACGCTTATATAGTCGACCATTGTGATGTGAGAAATATTTTCCTAAAGAAATTTGGACTTTAGAGGTATATTGATGCTGGTTTCTTTCATAAGATGTAGCATGCATATCAATATTTCAGAAATTCTGAAAAAAAAACCCCATCAAAAATTACAGAAACAATGAACTTTACTTAAAACTAGTTTTAAATTTTAATGGTCAACATAATTATTATAATCGACTGCACTTACAGAAAAAAAATGGTTGTAAAAGAAGAAACAAATGAAAAAAATATTAATTGTTGAATTTAATAAAAATGTTTCAGAGCATACAATATGTCATGTTATACTGATTGGTCGAATAAATCTCTATTTCGGATAAATTTAAAGAAAAAATTACTGTAGATGTATGATTCTTTATATTATAAAATGGAAATTGTTAATAATGTAAATGGATAAGCGAAACTGTGTTGATAATTTTGTACAAAACTATTCGAATAAAATTTTATTTTAAAAATAATGTTAAAGTAAGTGAATTAAAAACAGATTCTAAATAACATTTAAAAAATTTATAACATGTATACATTTTTTTAAATTTAATGATTTAAAACAGTGATGTTATTTAATTACAAATATTGATGTTGTATGTACCTTAGATTGTTCTAAAAAAAATTTTTTTTGTATATGATAAGTTTAAAGTGATTTTACCAAGACGATATAATCAAATTAATAATGAATAATTTGAATACATAATCGGGTTGTATATGGAGTTCAGTTGAAATTTATATTATAAACTTAATTTTCCTAATAAAGTAATTTTTTTCTTATGGAAATTTCAATAATTTACATAAATTTAAACAGTATTATTAGATATTTAATTGTATAAACAACTAACAAATTTCAATATTCCTTTAAAAAAAATATTAAAATAATTTTTTTACACATTCTCGTGGTATAGATATGGTGTAGCACGGACCATTTTATATACAATTAAAAAATTCTTAAATAAACCTATTAACTTATTTATTTTTGATAAATAAATTACAGACTTTTATTAAAAAAAATTTTATGAATGAATATTAATTGTGACTTAAAAATTATATTTATGAACTTAATTTAAAAAAAAACACGTATTGTGGTACCCAGTTAGATAATTCCAAAAACATATTTATAAGCTAAATTTAAAAAAATTTGAAGTTATTTTGTAATATCCTTTTATTATATGAAATACCGGGATTTATAATAATACGACTCTAAAAATACTTTTAATTTAAATATTATAATAATTTTATATTAATAAAAAATAAGTAAATTTATAAGTTAATCGTAGAAGGTTTTAATTATATGCTAAATGCTATGGCAACAACATATCTAAAGTACTGAAATTTCTCACTGGCACAGACACAGAAATCTAAAAAAAACTCGTGGTGTCGAATTTTGCAATAACAACTATTAATGCACTTGTAGCTCGCGACAAGGACCCACTCAAAGCCTTCGATACACTACTTGATAAACGACGCACGTTTCCTGTCAGCAATCCAAATTTAGATAAGACATTTTCAACACAACGCCGCTCTCTGAATTGCGGTGATGAAGAGGAGACTTGGACGTTTGGCCCTTCTTTATGATCGACCAGTGAACCCGTATAACGTCGTTGACCATTCATCAAAATCTAGCAAACGTCGTCTGGTGCAACGTTTTTTTAATCTGCGCGACAAGTTTACAAACAGTGCAGTTACTAAGAAAGTATTTTATGTTTTTGCCTGTTTAGTAAATAAATAACTATACATGTATAGGCACACTCAACTAAATATCAACATGTGGAGATTTTAATATTCACTGCAGTGTCCCCCACCCCCCTCCACGGGAACTAACTAATGTATCCTCCCTTCTGGTTTTCCGACCTAGCAATTCTCCGATCCAGTACTTCGACGACTGCTCCTCCTCGTGTGCAGAGGGGAAGCGTCTGCCCTCACTATCTCGCCACTGTCTTTACCTGGTCTTTTCCTTCTTCTCCCTTCCTTTCCCCACACTGAACCAATAAGAAACACTGCGAATAGTTTAACGCTAGCACCGGATATCCACCGCTCCCACCCTTTCCATTAGCTCATGAGCTATCTCTCTTCTAGCGGGCATGTTCAAACATTTTACGGTACTGTGTGTTCAGTGGACAAAGCGTCCAAGTAGAACAGTGTTGGAAATATACAGATCTAAGTATAATAATATATTTTATTGGTTTAAAGGGGTTCTTAGTATATTTCTAACTAAAAGATATTTCATTTCTCCCACTTTACATAAAATACCAATTTAATTCGCTTCTGCTCTGCATCAAAGCCACGAACAAAGCTTTTATTGATAATCTCAAGTGTCACTTAATGAAAAATGCTGCATCGTTTTAATAATTTCTTTATTTAAAGTTACAATTTACTTTCCTTAAGATAAAACCAATCGCTAAAGAGGTCAGTGAGCACGAAATCGGGATATCCTATAAGAACATGAGGCTTTATTAAAATGTTACTCTGTAAAAATATCAAAATATTTCTGATTACTTGTGCAATAACATACATTTATAAAATAGATTCCTATCCCTTAAAAACTTTTTTCGTGACGTTTAAAGAGCTGTGATTTTATTACAATCATAAAACTGTTTGTGCTGACCAATAATCACTTTAAATCGTGAAGACAAAGAAGGAACTATTACATTTTGTAACAATTATTTCACTTACAATAAGTGAATGTGTTTACAAATAACGTTATATTGAACAGNGGAACTATTACATTTTGTAACAATTATTTCACTTACAATAAGTGAATGTGTTTACAAATAACGTTATATTGAACAGTAATAATTGAATTGGGAGTAAAAAAATATATTCTTTGTGACTTCCTTTCCTAAGAAATATAGTTATTGCGTTGGTGAGAGTTATTTACCCTGCCTAATAAATGTTGTAACCAACCGAACAGAATTTACATAGTAATATGTATTTTGTTCGTATGTAATGCCACTAAATGCTGCCCCGATTTAATCATACATAAAAAANAATTTACATAGTAATATGTATTTTGTTCGTATGTAATGCCACTAAATGCTGCCCCGATTTAATCATACATAAAAAACATATTCCGCAGTTATCCAACAGCAGTTGTGCGAATGTGCTGACCTCTAATACGTACACATTTCATGTCNTAAAAAACATATTCCGCAGTTATCCAACAGCAGTTGTGCGAATGTGCTGACCTCTAATACGTACACATTTCATGTCATTCCTAAGTGCAATAATTTTCATTTGCACTACCTCAACTCTATCCAAGAGGTGGCATTATATTCTAATTCATGTTAGTAGTCATTGTAATATAGTTGTCAAAAATAATCTGAGAGCCTTAAGATGAAGACGTATTGTTAGAAAAGTCTTGGGAATAACGCAGTGAGTGCTGGTTCGATTCGCAGTGATAACAATTTAATTTCGTGAAAATAACTCTAAATGTTTATTTTTTATCTTCTCTCTTATTTATTAAACACATTTGTTTGCGAAATATTATTTTCTTTAGACTTCTTAGTAATAAGTTAAAAAGTAAGCCTAAAATTCGTAACATTACAAATATATGTATTGCTTTTTTTACAAGAAAACTCTCTGTGGTCCCATAAAAACAATTTTTGACGGCAGTAGTTTCAAGGATAGTTCTTGAAAAACTACCAAAGTGGTTCACAATGGATAAATAAAATGATCGTATGTATAAAAAGCTTTTTAATGGGGAAAAACTAATTGACCATTTACAAATTTCAATATTCGATACATTTTCATTTATAGTATAGAAAAACATTTTGAGAGTTTTTAATCTAATATTTTTAACCTGTATCTGAAAATAAAAATGTTGTGGTTAAAATACACGAGCACATTTGTTAATTTTTTAAAGTTATTTTAGCTATGTGGTGATGTCACAGAAATAGGAAAATGATTCTTAAATGTTTTCTGAATAAGAATAGAAAAGAGTGCCATTTTAAAATACGCCACCATTGTTTTACTGTTGCGTCATTGTTTCCTGTCTTAGTTTTTATTATTTTGAGTCCTCATTTTCAGTATTTGGGTCAATAAAAACGAATATAAATACTGTTATTAATTTTCTTGTTAAATTTTTGTATTCAACTGATGCGATATATAATGATTTTATTGCCCATTTTAAAAATCTAAGATTTATTGAATTACTAATTAAGTAAATTTTCCAGTGTTAATTTAAGGACATAACTCATTACAGTAAATGTTTTCTATAAATATATTTAATTATTTATCAGAGCGTAAATAGGAAGTTACTTATGTATATATATTTATTTAATCACTGTTTTTCACCATTTTCCTTCTTAAATATTGTTCTTGTAATATTTACTTCAATTGAGTTTTGGTCTGTGCTTTAAAAGTTGATTTTATCAATAAAAATTTGGCTTGTGTTCACATAGCTGAGCGAAATTCGCCTCTTCTGGACAGCCTGCGACATCTATCGTCGAAAATCTAACCTTTTCGTTCGATTTTGTGTGGCCCTTTTTCTTTCTTCACACAGTATAGTTAACTTGCTTTTCATCTCGCCATGTTGCAAACACATCATGAACGTGCTGTGCTGCGGCCGTGATGGCATTTTTGTGCAATTAAGTGCTTGCAGAATTATGTAGTATTTGTGGCCATCATGTAGTCGGTCTTACGCCTAGTTTATAAAATGTGTGTATTGTGCAATTTTTTTTATCATCCATTTGGTGTGGTGGTTCAACATGTAGTTCGTCACTTGGATTTTTTCTATTTTCCTTCTCTCATAACACTCAAGTATTCCGAAGGAAAGAAAGGCTTATGAGGTCACTTTCCGGTCTGTGTAAATCACTGTGTGTGTCTGTGCGTGTGACCCCTCCCCCTTCAAATTTTGAGTGCGTAAATCGAATTTCACCAAAACCGATACACATATAGTACTAAGTAAAGACACCTTAATTATATGGTTTTAGACCTATCCGGGCACTTACTTTCAAAATAGCGGCCATTTTAACATTTATGTTTACATGTTATACCTCGGAAACCATTACACCGATTTAAACCAAATTTAGTATGCTGACAGCGAAAGAGGTAAGAATTAAAATTAGAGGAGAAAATTTTATTTTATTTGCAATTTTAAATGATAACGTCACATCAATAAATAATTTTTTACGTTATAACTCAAAAACTACTCAACCAATTTTCACCAAATTTGGCACATAATTTATACTACGATAGTTAAGTTAAATATAAGTAATTAAACATTATTGATCTGCACCTGTTTTAAAAATGGTGGCAATGCAAATATTTTAGGTATAATGGGGTATAACTACCACACAGTTTAACCAATTTCAACCAATTTTGCACGCGGACAGTGTCTATTAGAAGTATCATAGAAGTAAAAAACAACCACTTTCGTCAGATACTTCAAATGATAGTGCAGCATGAATTAATAAAGTTTTTGTGTAATATATAGGGGAAAAAATGTACTGATTGAAACCATATTTAGCAAACAAGTAGTACAAATATTATTTAAGTGTGTCACTTATTTTCAAAACGGCGGCTATATAGATATTTTAGCATAGTATACTGTATCTTCGAAACCATTTAGTCAATTCCAACTTAACTTTGTATGGTAGGAGTATATATGACAAACTTCAAGGTGTCTACGCGGAGTTTTACTTGTCCTCCATTTTGTAAGATAGTGCCACACGAATAAATAAAGTTTTTATGTCATATCTCGGGAAATAATTGACCAATTCCAACCAAATATGGCAAACAAGTATTACTGCGGTAGGTTATGTTAACTGACATATTTTAGGTATGTCAGCCTCTTTTTTTTTAAATGGCGGCAATATATATTTTAGTTTTGTATGTTATATCGTTGAAACCGTGTAGTTTATTTTCATCAAATTTGTATACTGGCTGTAGACTATATATTAAAACCATCAACTGTATCCACACAAAATATCTTATTTCCGCCATTTTGTAAAATAGTATCACATGACAAATTAAAACTGGACAAACTCATAAACTATGAGAGGGATCAGTCACACACATTTTCAAAATGGCGGATTATACAAGTTATAGCTCAGAATGTTTGTACTACGAAACTACAAAACAAATGTAAATTTAACTTTGCATGCCAACAGTATAATATATCCATCATAATTGTCCATGTTAAGCATAAATTATCCGCCATTTTATAAGTAATTCCCCACATGAAATAATGCCGTTTTTATGCCGTATCTCGGGAAAAAATCAAGAGATTCCTTTCTATTATGGCGAAGAAATTGTACTGTGATAGCAAATATTAATTTGTATGTTTTAAGTGTGTAAGTCTTGTATTTTCTGAATGACGCCTTTACAAACATTTTATATTAGTGTGCTATACTACGAAACTATGTAGTATATTAAAATTTAACTTTGTATATTGTGTATATGACAATCATTTAATGTGCTAATACATGACATTTTTGCCCTTCATTTATGAAGATCTTCACACGAACAATAGAGGTTTTATGCCATATCTCGAGGACCAATCAACCGATTCATGCCAAAATTTCACGCAAGTATTTATAAGATAGTGTATGTAAATTAACATATATTATGTGCGGCATGCATGTTTAAATGGAGTTTTTATAAATAATTTATATGAACTCGTTATATCTATGAAACATTTCAACAAAAATTCAACCAAATTTTGTACGCAAAAATTATTAATAAGAAGCATAATGTATGCATATAGAGATAATCTTTTGCAGCATTTTTTGCAAAATATTATCAGGTGAGTAACTTGAATATTTTGTCATATTTACGATATAATTCTACTGAATTCCACACAATATTTCACACCTACAGAAGTACATGTAAAGTTGCATGTTTTAAATGGGATCAGGCAATTATTTCCGAAATGGTGGCCATATAAATATTTTGATATGTTTGGCATATCTAATAATTTAACATATGCTATAAAACTTTTTATGGTGAAATTATTTATTAGAATAATCTTATATAGAGCCTCTTTTTAAGCAAATTTTTATGATGGCCCAGTTTATGATAATAATGTTTTTATTCCATGTCTCGGAAACCAATAAATCTATTTATACCAACTTTTTCACCGAAGTAGCGTCATGGTATGCCAGGTAAACTTGTATTTTAAGTGGCTCAGACACTTATTTTCAAAATGATCACCGTGTTAATATTTTAGGTTAGTGAACCCTATCGTTCAAAACATTAGACTGATTACTTTCGAAGTTGATGCTCTGAATCCTCCTCCGTGACACGGTTGAATGCAAGATAGCTTAATTTTACGACTTTTCTGAAATCGAATCCCGGGTAAGTGACTCGTGTATTTTAATATTCTTGCTACTGTTTGGCATGTTTCCAGTTTCATCTCTAATGATACTGCTGCCAATGAGACGTTAACGCCTACCTACGACATAAGCTTTTAAGAACATCACTAAAATTTATTTGCATCCATGTAGTGGAAAGAAGACTTATTAATGATCAGTAACTACTGGTTTTCTTTTAGTGCACCAGTTATATTCACGCCCTAATATTCTGGATTTTATTGCTTTGTTTTAGTGAGAGTTCACGTGCCGCCCCAAACTTTTCTGCACACATTGGGCTATTCTTTCTGCACGCGTCTGCTAAACTGTATTTACTGCACATATTACGATGTACATTTTATAGTTGTTTTGGCCTTTGGCGGACGTTGCCTGCCGTATCCCTGCTGGTGACAATGCTCATGTTTCATTTACGTCAGTTAAATTTGCCTGTATACGCAGACGGGACTATTATTGCATTCAGCCAAGTCTTCAAAAATTTGGCAATAAATATTTATTTTTATGAATATGTAGGACATTTAGGTACTATATTTTGTGTTGAGAGACAAATTGAAATTTTTTAAGTGTGCCTTTTTCACAATATTACGTAATAATTTATATTGTGGCAAAAGGCTTGTAAATTTTGTGTAATAAAATAATCTTTAAATTTTTTTAATACCTTAAAATTCTGAGAAGATATTTTATTTTAATGTTTTGATTGAATTTAATTACTGGATCATGATGCTGTAAATTAAATTTATTTATTGTCTAGTTTTATGTCTTCACATTTTCGAAGACAAATCTTTAATGTCGCATTTCGGTCTCTCTATTATGTAAATTTAAAGCTATCTTTAATTTTTTTGTGATAATGAAAATAATTTTTTGTTGAAGGCATTTATTAGTTTTTTTAAAGACACCTAAGAAAATATGTATAAAAGCAAAGAAAATATTTAGTAATGCACAACAACTAATCATGTCTCTTATTTATATACAATTTAGTCTACCTCTAGGCCTATATATGTTTTAACTATACAAAAATACTTTGCATAAAATTTTTATTATATTTACTTTATTTGTATTACTATTCAATTTTCTTATTTGTGCAATGTACGATCACCTAGCATGTTTATTTGGGCATATCGCTTCCTTTCTATTTGTTTGTGCCTGGTACTTTGGTAATTTCATAATTTTTGTGCAACTTTGTTTGTTATATTCATCTGGCATTTGTCTTATGTTGTTTGTGCTAAGGACTTCAAGGCATTTCTATGATTATAGAAGTCGATGTTTAGTTTGTTTATTCTCTTTTGGTCGTATATACGGCACACAAGTAATAATTTTTGTTACACATGTAATGAAAAATGTACTTAAAATTTAGGTTTACACAAGTGGTTTTAAGAGCAAGTTTTTGGAAATCAGATGCTCGGAATCATAATAAATAAAAGTCTTCTTATCGACTTCCCATAGTGGCTTTAATAAAAGGCAGTGAATAAAAACTGTATTTACCTACAGTTATAATACATAAATCTAATTTTAAAAATTTCCATACATAAAATAGTGCAAACCCTCCACAGACGTCTGGTTTCGTGTTAGGTGCATTGTCATTTCTACCATTGAATATGATATTTCTCGATATGTGAAAAATAAAAGAAATACGCTTACTTAACATTATTGCTTGGTCCTTATTGGCTGCATTAAAATTGCACACAATGAATAAAAAATATGGTAATATCAATACGCATGAATATTATATTAAAATATGAACATACGCGCTGTTCGCAGTTTCTTCGCACTTTTTCAAAAATAACCGTATGAATGACGGGCTTGATTGTTTCCTAAATATGTGAAGCTTCACAAACGTGTTATATTTCTGTTAACATAAAAGTAACTTATTTTTGGTTAGAATGAACTTTTACTTACATATTATCTGTAAATTATAATATATAATTTATTATTAATACGAATAAATACAGTCAGAAAAGGTTGCATTGGTAATACCTGCAAAGAAATAGTTCTGATGAAAAATATTATTAGACTGAGTGCGCACGAATGCTTTGCATTGTCCTTTTTGTGTATTTTTCTATACTTGGTTAAACTTCATATACATGCGGCGGTGGAATATTCTGGTTGTAGAACTTTAACAGGGCTTCATTAGATTTGGAAGTAACCGTGAATTGACTATAAGAAATGTTGTATAAGAATATGAGCACCAAAACTGGCTTGCAGCAACACGCGATTATATATGTAAAGGACAAATAAGATTTTTTTTAAATACCGGTGATACTAAATTGTCCATAATGAGGAGTTCAGCTGAATTAATTTATTTATGTAAAAGTTGAATAAATTGCTTCATTTTAGGTATTTTACTTACAACTAAATAAAACCAATTCCACCCTTCATTACAGCGATTATGACTCGCAACAGTAAACGGAATTTTCATTACGTTTCCGAGAATTTGCACAAGTAAAGTGGCGAATCAGTTAGTTTTTAAACAAAGGTTTCTGAGAAAGGTAGGTAGACTTCTCGTCTACAGCGATGCCATTATAAATGTAGTAAGTCGCTCAGAGAAGCAGGAACGAGGAACGAATCAGCCATGGTCTGTAGCAAAATACCACTCCATAAAAATCCGAAATCGGAATGGCTGGATTGGGAATCGCACCTAGGTCGTCCTGAAAGCAAGTTCAATGTCTTACCATTGTTCCACATCACACGGTGAAATGAGCAATGAAGGCAGAAGTAAGGATAATTTGAATATTTTTTTTAATTTGTCGCTTAGCAAACAATACCTGATAAATTAAATTTAAAAAAAATTTCGACACTGAGAGGAAGGTTGGTTCCAGCCAACCAAATATTTATTGAGTAAACAAAACTTGAAGAGCAACAAAATTTATCTTCTTAATTTAAAAAAATACACGCTTGAATAAACAAAGCCTCTGTTTGGGGCAAATAATTTTAAGCACAATATATTCAGTTGAATCAACTATAGGATATTTGTTTGGCATTCTTTCGAAAATACAGCTCGAGTGTGTGTTTGTAATTCTTGTGACAATAGAATAGTAACAGTTTTCGTAAGTGCATTTATTGATCATTAATAATGGTCCATAAGCCTAATAATTTGCAAGTTCAACAGGAAACTGAAAACTAATGCTGTAAAACTTGAGATATGTATTTACCCACGTTGTCCAGTATTTGAACTGTACGTAATTTAAAACATTCGGACATCATTTGTAGTAACTTTAGCTGAAGTTACTCGGGCTTAGAATTCGGGCGCGAACAATCTGGGTTAGAAACATTGTTGGGCTCTCACTCTTTTTTTCATATTAATGGAATCTGTTTAATTTGCGTATAGCCTAACAAACAGTTTAGCTGCTCCAACCAAATCTCACAGTTTGGAGCAACCAAATAATAACAACAAAATTATTAAGTTTCATCATCAAAATATGTTATTGTTTCAATACAAATAATTTTTTTGGTTGCGCTGAACAAACTTTGTTCGATTCAACAAAACTTTTTTTTGGGTCAAATGTTTTTGAAAAGTGAATTTAAATTGAGTTATATTTTATAACATAATGCGTATTGTAACAGACATGTAAAAAATATTAACTAATATTTATAATTTGATAAAAACGGGACAATTAAGGTAGGCTTAAGCGATATTTTCATGTACACCTCAGCTATTGCAGATGTACGCTTATTGTTTCAATTGCAATGAGATGCTGTCTCGAGAAATATCGGCGAACTAATTTATTAGAATTGTGCACAAACACACTATCATCATCTCTTTTTTATAAGACTATCACTTTAAAAGTAGTTTTTTTTAATCGACTATATGCGATTTCATAGAAACCATGCCTAGTATATGTCTGGTCCCTGATTGTACATGATAATTCCTTAAAATTCTTATCAATTATTATATTAGTTTTAATTAAATTAATAAAAAAAATTAATTTCAAATGTTTATATTTATCCATTGTGATTTTGTTTGTGCCTAAAGTACGTTTGCAAAATAATAACTATCTTATATCACAACTAAACCAGTAACGTAATAATATAATATGGCATTAACTTGACACATCACTACATAAAGGACGCTACATATAGTTCAAAAATTTTAAGAGCTCGTGCTTGAATTTTTATAGCGATTGTAACAACCTAACAAACGCTCTTCATTAAGCATAATAGTAAACGACAGTCATAGCTCCAACTAAGTGTTCAATTTGCATTTAAAATAAATAAGATATGGTTTTGGTTCCTTTGGGCACGTAGGGATGGGGTTGAGAAGTAAGGAATAGATCAATGACCTCAGGCAGTAGCCGTTTTGTGAAGTCACTCGACCGCCATCTTGGAATTCCATAACCTCAAGTTTTACCTGGTATTAACTTGACCTGGGGCGACCATGTCATTTAACTTGGGATGAACTTGAAATCGAAAAGTCGAAATAAATAGCGCAAATTACGGGAAAATCGTAAAATAGGGAGAAAATAAACTACTAACCACAGCTGTCATCTCGGATTTCCGTCATTTTGACCTTCACACCAAATGAGGTTAACTCTGAAAATTCTTGAACAGTCTAAAATATTCTTAAAAATACAGTAAAAATCAGAAGGAATAATTTATTTACTGACTACTGCCCTCATCTTGAATTTTCATGACTTTGACCTTAACCCCAGGTGATCTTGAACCCGAAAAATTAGTAATAATTTCATACCTTTATAAAAAAGTGAAAACCACGATTACGTTATTTACCTCGAAAGCCATAATGGATATTTGTGACCTTGGCCCTAATCCCAGATAACCTTTAACTGTAAAAGTAGATAAATATGTAAAAAAAAATTAAAAAATTAGGGAAATACTAAACAAAAAATATTAAAAACAACAAAAATTTAGGATAAATTTGGTGGTAAATAAATAATTATTCAAAGATTTAGATGTAGAAGGTCCAGCATTCGATTCTCGTAAATATGGAGGAACACACCCAATCCCAGTATGGCAACCAGAAGATGACTGATTCCCACCTCCATATTCCATCGGCTATCAAATCTACCCCTCACTCAACTTCCCCACTCCAAATAATAGTTGGTTTTAGGTCACACCCAATTCTCGCCTACTCCCCCAACTCTAACTCAACACATCTTGATTCACTCATCTACCACTAGTCTGCCCTAGTTATTCAATGATGATATCACATCGCTCACTAGTGACTTTATTTTAGTCATATGATATCTCGAACTCTGAAAAGATTTATAATGTGGCCAAAGTCACACCACATCACATTCCTTCGTCTGATGCAAGAGGTAAGTAAGTTTCTCTATTTTTTGGAGTGACTCGGTAAAGTTAAAATTATTATTGCCGCACCATTCCTTTAATTTTGACATAATCACAAAATTTATTTAAGCAATTGTCATGCCAAAAATGAGGTTTTTCAATTACTGAAAATAGAAAGTGGTGTCCTGCTTATTAGGTCATTACACCACTTCGTCTTTCATTTCGTCGTCGCTGGAAAATCGTCTACTGGTAGATATTTCTTTATATTGCCAAAATTTATTTCCAAAGTACCAAGTCCAATATGTATGGTGAAATATAATCAATTTGCTTATGACAGATATGTAGTAGGGCTGTTGTGGTGCGGGTGACATAAACACTGGCATTATCGAATAACATCTCAACTTAAATGGTAATAAGACCAAGTCGTCGAATTCGAACATCATCCTTAGGATGCCTAAATATCTCCTGATGTAAAGTTACATTCTCAGTCGCACTACGGTCCATGAAATCGACATGAAACACTCTATAAATGTCATAAAAGATAATTGCTATCACCTTTCTTGCAATTGCAACAATCTTAAACTTTTTTGTTTTGTTACTATGAAATTACTCCATTTCGTGCATTCCACTTTCGGTTCTGGATACAAGTGGTGAACTCACTTCTCATAAACTGTGATAATGCGCAACATAAAGGCGTCAACCTCAATGGCATACTGATGAAGATTGGTTTGTGAGTTGGTCATTCTCTTGACCTTTTCTCTGTCGGCAAGTTGTTTGGGAACCCACCTGGCGTACACTTTCTGTTAGCCCAAATATTCATGGACAATTTCCCACACAGTGCCATGTGAAAGATTAAACGGCACATCCAAATGTTTCAGCATCACATATCTTCAAAAGTGAAATATATTTATAAAATTGTGTAGCTGTTACCCTCCAAGACTGTTAAAATAAGGACAATAATCTGTTTGGGTGTGGCTACCCTACGAATATTGTTAAAGGCATATGGTAACGCGAACAGAACATATTGTAAAATGTCAGTGCGTCACAAATCGGTGATGTCATTACTTTATACAGAATAGAATTTTACGATTACACATGAGTAGGTTTCTGACTTCAATCCAGAATGATTTTCCCTACAATGCTGCTCTGATGCCGCTACAGAGGTGATGGTGCACCCAGCAGTAGCATATGGTAGTACTAACAATCTATTTTGTTTCCTTTACTGAGCGGGATAGTGGGCCCAGCAAAAGTGTATGGAAATCCTAACCATCTATTCTGTTGCCTTCACTGAGCAGTATAGTGGTACCAGCAAAACTGAAATTATGGTATTCCTAACTATCTTTTCTGCTGCCTTTACTGAGCGGCATGATAGCCCTTACCATTTCGTGTGGTCTATTGTAATTTCCTCGTCGTCTCATAGAATGCACTGATGTCTATAATGAACTTGAAGAATTCCTTGTAGAAGCGGGCAACCTTGAACTGCTGAACCATGTGTTGATAAACGGGCGTTTTAGACCGCTCGGATTTTATATCAGTCATAAAATTTTGGTTTTTAAATGTATTTTTTTTACATTGTTTAATTTTTTGAAGCATGTCATGTAACGTTTCTGCAGACTAATCTTGACGCGATAAATTCATAAAATAATCTTTCCTTGGTTTTATATATATTATACAACCTTGGGTCTTATCTGATATTAAACTGTTTTCATGTGTAACGTTTGTGTTAACAGGTTTTCTTTTCACATAAGATAATTCGTAGTACCGATAAAAATATGGCGTTAGTTTTTTAATTTTTACATCTTATTCGTGTAAGTGATATACGNTTGTTTTATATATATTATACAACCTTGGGTCTTATCTGATATAAACCTGTTTTCATGTGTAACGTTTGTGTTAACAGGTTTTCTTTTCACATAAGATAATTTGTAGTACCGATAAAAATATGGCGTTAGTTTTTTAATTTTTACATCTTATTCGTGTAAGTGATATACGTATTTTAAAAACGAATGGGACATTCCAGCGCCATTTTTCCTATTATTACATTTAACGCCTAACATGGCGATGTCTGTCAATTCTTGAAAGGGTGCACAGTACCCTCACAGATGGCCAGCAGCCTCCACTAATTAAATATTACTTCACAATTACAGCATTTTCCTATTTATCCAATTCTACTAGTTCTCTAATCTTTAAAATTTTAGGGTGCCTTTAACTGCCCATGACACTGTTGTAATGACTACTTCTTTGTTAAAGCCAAAATTCTACTTCCTTATTTTTTTTAGCAAATCATAGTGTACCGCTAAGAATACGTGGCACGGTTGTAATTACCATGCTAGTTTATCAACTCTACAATACTAGCTCTGTAATCTTAACAGAATCGGAGGGTACCTCCAATAGTCTACGACACTGTTGTAGCTACCATACTTTTTCTGTAAACTTTTGAAGGAAAAAAACGAGGTGATTTCGACAGAACATTCTGTTGAACTTACCAAACAGCACTATTGGGTTTATAATATTTTGTTCTGTTATCGTAACAATACTGTAATATTGTGTTCACGTGTATCTGTATAATTCTTACTACAGAAAACACTGTTCCTACTACAGAAAAAATGATTCCCTTAAAGGAATATATTTTAACAATATTTAGATTGTTCTGCTAACGATTTTGATTCCAAAGTATTACTGAACATTCTGTTACTGGTACTAAAGTTTAGTTGTCACTACCATAAAACGCCATTACAGAACTGTTCTGTTCAATTATCTCTGCTGATTTCTTTCAGGTTAATAATATAAAAAAGAGTTATATATTTCGTAATTCTTTCCTTTCTCTGACTAATCAATACGACATTGCGTATGCTCTGGAAAAACTTCATAAAAATTAACACTTATCTTGATATTTATCTACCTTTAACAATAATAGCGTTTCAACATGAACAATCACTAATGTAAAGTGGTATCCTAGAAAATAATTCCATACTGGTGTATAACATAGAACTTTATTTCGTTAAATTGTATCATTTTTTGACCTAGAATTTCAAAAATAATTTTCCGCGAGATATATTTTGTGACATAATCATTGGTCAAAGCATAAATTCAATTCCGTCCAGGAAAAATTTAATTACTTCCATTCTTAACGTAAATATATATTTCTTACATCACAGTAATCGAACATAGAAGAATGAACTTAANTACGTATGCTTTGGAAAAACTTCATTAAAATTAACACTTATCTTGATATTTAACTACCTTTAACAATAATAGCGTTTCAACATGAACAATCACTTATGTAAAGTGGTATCCTAGAAAATAATTCCATACTGGTGTATAACATAGAACTTTATTTCGTTAAATTGTATCATTTTTTGACCTAGAATTTGAAAAATAATTTTCCGCGAGATATATTTTGTGACATAATCATTGGTCAAAGCATAAATTCAATTCCGTCCAGGAAAAATTTAATTACTTCCATTCTTAACGTAAATATATATTTCTTACATCACAGTAATCGAACATAGAAGAATGAACTTAATGATTAGCATTATATTTTCTGTTAAATTGAAGACCTTCTTTTTCATAGCCAGGCATATTGAAGTGTAAATTATTAAACGGATCTTTTCTATCAAAATTAAATATATCTGAATCTTTAGGTTTTTCGTTTCCTATAACTGTCAACAATCAAATTTGTTTGGTAATTAAGAATGTTTTACTTTTTTTTTTCATTGTATTAGTATTATTAGCTTTATATTCTACAATAAGCAACACAATTTCTAAACTCTGAGTGATAATGTTACTTTTATTTGCATAATCCCTCTCATGAGAGCCATCAGTTATTTTCAGTTTGATATACATCAAACCGTTGTTACAAGAAGAATTACGTATAAAAGCAACCAAAAATAGATTTAGTTATTATCTCTTAGAAAACCACACAAATATCTCAATGGATAAAAATTTCATCCAGTTTATAACTTTGAAACGATAATAATCTCAATTTATAATCAACTCCACACATTTCCAGATAAAACTGTTCACCTGGTGATTTCAATAAAGCATTCATCATTATAGAAATTAATCCATGATTATCAACATAATTATTTATTTGACCATGTTTTGATATACCTAATAAGGAAAGCTGACAACGAAAAAGGTTGGAACAAACATCAATATTAATTCGTTTGTGATAGTGACCAACAGCATATCTTTGTTATTCTAAAATGCTCATAGATAAAGGTATAAATTGAGAAATAAAACCCATCACCTATATGTATATCGATTTATTTTCTACTATAAAAAACCATTTAAATTCCCCCTTATCAGATCTGTTGGAGGAAAAGTTTGTCTCTTAAAATTCGTAATATTCTTGTGTGTCATTTGTATAGCAAAACATTTTTGAATATAAATGGAAAAATGATAGATCCAAGTAACAAACATTTAGAGTTAAATCACCGATAGAAAGGTACCATAACTATATAAGAAAACCCACGAAGCTCTTTACGAAAGAAATAGTAAGGGCCTGCATTAAATCCATTAATTGTAAAATATTAGTAGAAAGGTAGAGGAAGTAGCTGAAGTAAGTAAAAATTTTATTACAACTTTAATACCCGTTGCAGGAAAACATTTATATTATCTAAAAATACCACAGTAAACATCATTTGAAATAGAATTATTCCCATATTACAGGTCTTCTTAATCAGTAAGAAGAGAACATTTAAATAAAAAATTACAAGAATCCGAAGAAAAAAAAATCAGGATTTAAACCATTAAAAGATTTTCTAATTAACCTAGGTAAAGAAATATCTTAAAGTGTTAATAGGATTAATGAAAAATATAGTCTAAGAGAAGATGGACCGAAATGTTATATTGCTGAAAATAATTAACTATTTGTCAAAACTAAAACTATTAATTAACAAAACAAATTCAAATTTGTTAACTACAAATAAATATAAAGACTTTGACAATAAATATACTTACGAAGACTACGACAGTTGTAGTAAATTTGTTTTATAAAGAAATATAAATTTCCAGGAATATATCCTTAAATAGCATATACATTCTAACAATAGTTAGAAATATATTGATAAAATTAAACCAATTAATGGAAAAATATATCAAAATACCTTATTCAATATCTGAAACAAGCACACTAGAAAGAATATATTTACCAAAAACACCAACATCTGGCCAAGGAATTAAAAAATACATTTCTAAACCAAAATAATATGTCTGAATGAATAATGTAAGAAAATTAAGTGACTGTTATTTAGTTATCCACACGGAAGTACATGCAAGGATTAATTAATAAAATTAATTACTAAGTATACTTAATATGTTAAGTAATAAATTGTATGATTTTGTTGTTAACTACCCCAAATATATTACATATCTGATAAGACTATTAGATGTAATTCCCCACTAATTTTCGCGTTCTGAACATCATGGCAAATACTAATAAATTAAACATTAAATAACTTAAATTTCCATAAATGCATTTACCTGGGTATAGTTATTGTGGTCCGTTTTACAAAATCAAACAAATTATTGGAAAGAGATGACAGAGTAATAAATACATTGGATGAGGTCAGCAAAAATCATGACACTGCTTACAGAAATCATAAAGATTTAGAATCTTGGTATTAAGATAATCACATTTTACAAAAAGGAGCTAAAGGAATTTTGTTAGACATCGAAACTCCAATTTTTGAAGAAAAAAAAAGAACATTTTCTGTGATTGTTGAAAGAACTAAGTTTGCAAATAGGAGATAAGGATGAGGGGTAAAAATTAAATAATAAAATTAACAATTTTTTTTTTATTAATTAAGATAAAAACCATAACATTCAATATACCAATCCATCAATTGAATAAAATAGACAAAGAAATATATTTTATAAAAGAATCAGCTTCAGAAGAAAAACAGAAAAAAAAATTGGGAATTAAGTCACTGAAATTAACATTGACTTTCCCACCAATAAAAAAGATAATCACTGAAAACCGAGGAAGTGAAGTGGACGGCATCATGTTGGATTTTTACCACTTTTGATTCTAATATTGGGTGCTTAAGTTGCGAATGTATTTGCTACATACAAATATGTTGAACAAACTAGAAAGATAAAAAACTAATTAGAAGAACAATTAATATAAAACTTAATTATATAAAATATTTATGTTACTGAAATTATTGTGGAGCAGAAAAAAATGTTTTGATCTTTAGAAGATCTTATTAAATTGTTAAACAGATATGCCAAACATATCAAAATATTAACACTGCTGCCATTTTCAAAATCAGTATCTGACACCATTTCAATCATGTAACTTAACATGGCCTTCTGTAGATGTGCAACATTTTATGAACAATAGTTGAATCATTCCAGGAATATAGCAAAATGTTAATTTACACACCTGACACTACTTTACCAATAATCCGACGAAAAAGGATATCCGTATGCTTTAATGATGCTTTAATAATGCTGTTTGCGTAGAAAATTTGCTGAATTTTGTTAAAACTTTTTAGAGATTAAAAAATGCCCATAATTATTTATATAAACCCCATTAAAACCTGCCTGCCGCACATAACTCAAGTTAATTTATATACCTTACTGTAACAATGCTTCGTGAAGTTTTTGTAATAGTGGGTTGATCGGTCTTCGTGATGTGACATAAAACATCAATTGTTTATGTGAAGATCTTCATAAATGTAGGACAAAAAGATGTATATATTATCACATTCGTTGATTTTCAAAGATGAAATATACAAAGTTAAATGCAAATCTGTTACATAGTTTCGTTTATATAACACACTAATCTTAATTGTTTGTATATGAGCCATTCGGAAAATAACAGACTTACACACTTACAACATATAAATCTTGTTGCCCACCACTGTTCAACATATTCGCCAAATTTGAAAGAAACCGTTTGATTGTTTCCTGAGATACGATATAAAAACTGTATTAATTCATGTGGGGCTATCTTACAAAATGACAGAGAAATGGGACTTTGCATAGAAGATTTTGATGGATATGATATATACTTTCAGCATGGAAATTTAAGTTAAAATTTGTTTTGTAGTTTCGCAGATAAAAAATTTCAAGTTGAAATGTATATATGGTCGCCATTTCGAAAATATGTGTGTCTGACTCTCTCAAAGTTTATCAATTTAAATGGCCTGCCACAGTGCTTCTTGTATGCCAGATTTGGTATAAATCGTTGGTTTTTTTCGGAGAAATCCCATAGTTTCAATTTTCCATGTGATACCATTTTACAAAATGGCGGATAACAGCGATTTTGTGTAGACACATTTGATGGTTGTAATATCTACAGCAGGCATACAAAGTTCCAAGGGAATTAATTACATAGTATCTAGGATTTAACATATAAAATAAAATATTGATATGGCCACCATTTTATAACAAGTGTATGACATACATAAAATATGTCAGTAAACATAACCTACCGCAGTACTAATTATTTGACATATTTGGCAGGAATCGGTCAATTGTTTCCCAGATATAACAAAAAAATTATTTATTCGTGTGGTACTATCTTACAAAATGGAGGACAAGTGAAA
This sequence comes from Clitarchus hookeri, assembly GCA_002778355.1. Classification (NCBI taxonomy): domain Eukaryota; kingdom Metazoa; phylum Arthropoda; class Insecta; order Phasmatodea; family Phasmatidae; genus Clitarchus; species Clitarchus hookeri. The sequence goes on along the minus strand of NQII01000797.1, from coordinate 574,030 downwards.
CTCCGCGTATACATGTTTGAAGTTTGTTATATATACTTCCACTGTTCAAAGCTAAGTTGGAATTGATAAAATGGTTTCGAAGATATAGCATACTTTGCTAAAATAACGATATAGCCAATTTTTTTTTTTAAATAAAGGACAGACATTCTTGAACATAATTGTACAGATCAACCGCGGCAGTTCTACTTGTTTGCTGACTTTAGTAGCAATCTGTCAATTGTTTCCCGGGTTATTACACAAAAACCAAATTAATTCATGTAATTCTAGTGCTGTCTTACAAAATCGCTGACAAACGTGGTTGTTGTTTGATTTAAATGATGCATGTAATAGATACTGCCAGCATACTAAAATGGGTTCAAACAGGTCAAACAGTAAGGTATATAATACCAAATAATCCTAAAATATTGGTATGNCCAATTTTTTTTTTTAAATAAAGGACAGACATTCTTGAACATAATTGTACAGATCAACCGCGGCAGTTCTACTTGTGTGCTGACTTTAGTAGCAATCTGTCAATTGTTTCCCGGGTTATTACACAAAAACCAAATTAATTCATGTAATTCAAGTGCTGTCTTACAAAATCGCTGACAAACGTGGTTGTTGTTTGATTTAAATGATGCATGTAATAGATACTGTCAGCATACTAAAATGGGTTCAAACAGGTCAAACAGTAAGGTATATAATACCAAATAATCCTAAAATATTGGTATGACAACCATTTTGAAAATAAACGCTTCAAAACTTTCGATTACTTATGTTTACCTAACCTTTATATTATTAATTATTTGCCAAATTTGGCGAATATTAGTTAAGTAGATTTCGAGATANCTTATGTTTACCTAACCTTTATATTATTAATTATTTGCCAAATTTGGCGAATATTAGTTAAGTAGATTTCGAGATAGTATTGTAGAACTTTATTTTATCTTTGTGGTGCTATCTCCCAAAATTATGGACTTGTTAATATATCTGCTCAAACAGTTATAAAAATTTTATCTTGTCTCTCTCCATTTGCCTTCTTCACGTTTCCTATATATATCTATAATAAAGAAACAAAAATCTTTATTCCAACAGCTAGAACAAATCTTTTCGATTTTTTTTATAAATCATAACACCATCAACAAAATAATTTTATGTATGCTTGAAATTAGTATCATCCTGCTGAAAAATACATAACAAGTGTTATATCTCCCGAACTGTTTTGGTAGTTTTGAATAGGTTTAAGATAAATAAAAGCAATCGATGTATTTGGTCTTCCTCTAATAAAATAGTCACTATATAAAATGAAATCATCAAAAATAACTCAAGAATAGTTTTCATAGTCATATAAAGAGATTATCTCTTCATTATTATTATTAAATTTACTGGTTAGTTTTTTTTTCACACCTGTTCAAAATCACTTTGTACTTGAATATATTTGGTTGGATCCAAACTTCTTTTAGCTAACATATAAATTATACNGCCTGTTCAAAATCACTTTGTACTTGAATATATTTGGTTGGATCCAAACTTCTTTTAGCTAACATATAAATTATACAAATTTTACATTCTTGTTGTGTATAATTTTAATCATTAAATTACTTTTCCCGCAATTCGATGGTCAAAATTGTAATGCTCTAATGTCATCAGGCAATAATTCACCATTCTTTTTTTTCCTTCAGAAATTAAAACATTAAAATCACAATCAATTTTCTTAATTTGATGCAACAATTAATAAATAATAAGGTACTCAAATAGACAGGTACATATTCTGTGATGAGGAAGAAGTAACATGATGTTTTTATTATACATTATGATTACTCTATTGCATTGATAAGACGAAATACAAAATATTTAGCTGTAAATATAAATAACAATAAACTAACACTNATGATTACTCTATTGCATTGATAAGACGAAATACAAAATATTTAGCTGTAAATATAAATAACAATAAACTAACACTCATTTCAATCAAACAATTACAATTCCTAGGGGCGAGTAAAATACTGATTTATTAAAAGATTCTATCGATTATTTTGATCATTTCAATAAGATGAGGTTTTTTTAGAGTTCGATAATATAATAAATAGGATAAAAATGGGAACTAAATTAAATTAAAAATTGTATGATTTGTTATCTTATATTTCATGTAAATTTCCTTTTAGAGATAGAGAGAGATGGGGGAGAGAGTGAGTACGAAAATTATGTAAGGGGAGGGGGNTTCATGTAAATTTCCTTTTAGAGATAGAGAGAGATGGGGGAGAGAGTGAGTACGAAAATTATGTAAGGGGAGGGGGCATTTGCCTCTAAACACTGTTTAGGTACTAGGGGTAATTTTTCACCACTCATATGGGTAGTGACCAGATATCNAGAGATGGGGGAGAGAGTGAGTACGAAAATTATGTAAGGGGAGGGGGAATTTGCCTCTAAACACTGTTTAGGTACTAGGGGTAATTTTTCACCACTCATATGGGTAGTGACCAGGTATAAAAAAAAAAAAAAGTTTACAAATACCTTATAATTTAATACGTAAAATTCGTATATGGAATTGACCGGCTGGCATTGCCTTTGGTAATATCTGACTACAATAAAATAATGAGTGTTGTCAACCATCTCAATAGAGAAAAATAAATATAGTTGCCCATTTTACTCTAATATCAGGTGGTTAGGGAAGTTAATCGGTGATGCTTAAGTTGACTACTTCAAAAGTTTACATTTTGCTGAACCACCAACATGTACAACGCCACTGCTGTGGATGGTTATAACCTAGGTGTTAGCTAGACATCTTGGATCGCTGGATGAAACAGTCTCAGGTACACGGTACGAAGTCTGGAGGCGAACTCTCCTCGCGAACGTGTTTCAGAACATTAAATATCCACCCTACCCAGAGGCATCCCTCAATGGCAGGGGGAACACTCAACAAACACGCTACGTGTTGTTAAAACCACTAAACACGAAAAAAAAAAAAAATGGCACCATGCTACGTGTCTCTCAACACTCGACCACATTATTATTTTGTTATTGCCGAGGTNAAAAAAAAAAAAAAATGGCACCATGCTACGTGTCTCTCAACACTCGACCACATTATTATTTTGTTATTGCCGAGGTGTGCTAAGCGGAAACGTGTTACATCCATACGGGGCTACCAACCAGTGCAGTTGTCACAACAGTCTCGCGCCAACTCTGCGAATGTGCGCCACCAAACATAAAAGTGCTGTTTTGCCAAAACAGTGTTGCACACACTTGCAGGCATTCTGACCCAAACTTTGCGCAACAAAGCAACCTTCGAACAGCGCGAAAGAATTCACGAAGATAGCAAAACTATTGCGACAACAGCCTTCACCGCACTGACGTTCGGTTCGCATGCATAGACTGAATTCCAATNGAAGATAGCAAAACTATTGCGACAACAGCCTTCACCGCACTGACGTTCGGTTCGCATGCATAGACTGAATTCCAATACAAAAGAAGGAAATTCGTATTCCTCATCCATCAAATAGCACTGACTGGAAAATATAATCTTACAACCGTGAATGAATGCTAAATTACAATTTGGAAAATTTNATCCATCAAATAGCACTGACTGGAAAATATAATCTTACAACCGTGAATGAATGCTAAATTACAATTTGGAAAATTTCGAAATTTTACAATTGTGATTTATTCTTCTCTTTAATGGTTTGTGACCCCACCAAGAATAACAAAAAATATATATATATTTTGATTTTTGACATTGATTAATTTGCTGGGTTTACAATTAAGAAACAATTTGTCTCATAATCTTAGCGATTGTTAAATTTAAAAGGCAAGTGGCCACAAGCCATCCAATAAACGAAAAACCCAAACATCATGGTTATCGCAACACTTCTGCTTTATACTAACTGGGTAACCCCTCCTCTTACAAACATCACTAGGGACATACCCCTACTATTCAGTGTTTCATGAAACCTAGGTATATTAAACAAGTAATCTTAGCCTCTGAGGGTTAGTCCTTATTTTTTGATGTCATGTGTCATGATTATCGGAGTCACGAGAACCAGCACCAGGAGACTGCCCCTTGGTCCGAGGTATGATCTGCAGATCGTACCCATAGATCCATGTCAGGGTTCCAAGGCAGCTCGCATGTCTCCCACCATGAACTGCTACACTGTTAGCATAATCACAAGAGTATCAAACATCTTATAAAATTTACACACAGTATCCACAGAAGGAAATACAACTTCTCATCACGATTACTCTTGCTCAAAATACAAGAACTTTGCAAACTATCACAAAAATCTCGTTTACTTAAACACTGATACCAAAATTATAAGAATTTATCTTACTACCAGACAGTAGACACAACACAAAATTACATAACAGCAGACAAGCCCAGGTGCCACCTTACCCTAACATTCACTTATGAATACCAAAAGTATCCCTTAACCTATCTATAAATATTGAAACGACTACCACGAACAACAAAAACAATGGTGTTACACAAACCAAAGTAATTATTTGCCTACTGGAAAACAAGCAACTACAAAGAGGCGGAGAAAGGGAAATTGAATTGAAACATGGGATAGGAGTAATGTGGGAGGATGGAACAAAGAAGTTCAGTCTGCCATCGAAGACCTCGACACACCAGAATCGAAAGGCATCTAATACTGAGTGATGACTAAGGAGTTGGTCTCTNGTCTGCCATCGAAGACCTCGACACACCAGAATCGAAAGGCATCTAATACTGAGTGATGACTAAGGAGTTGGTCTCTTCTCCTGACCACCCTTTATCTTTAAAGTGCTGAAAGTGGTGGCGACACACCCAATACCTGAGGATTCTTGACCCGTGGCATAGTGCCAAAGGTCCCAGGTCCACAGCGACCGCAACCACTGCTGTAACCCTCTGCAGAATGTCCCATACAGACCACCAATTGTCTTCACAGTTACTGCCATCTGAACAACTCAGTGGAGGGGCTCTCGCTGAAGTAGAGTCTTCAGCCACCCCAAGGAAGGCTGAAGTTACACCATTACCAAATTTCATAGCTCTTCGTTTCTTCAAGAAAATGTTCATGGTACTAACACTCTGTCATAATCAACACTCTTCGATGTGGATGATTGTTCACTGATACTGCCCATTGATGCACCCATCTCCAGAAGAACAGGCATAGGGAAATCTTTAATATGTGTTCGTGTAGCAGAATTAAACGACCCTCAAGACATTCCGAGGGAAAAGGTGAAACGGAAAGTATTTCCACCCTCGAAAGACAACGTTTCTTGAGATTTAAATTACCAGACCTACTTATCGAGAGACCTAAAGAAATTATCTCTACAAAGCAACAAAACAACTCACCATAAATTAAATACAGAAACTTTTTAATCCTTATAACATCTTTAAACTTATAATCACGCATCATGACAGGCATTTAGCGCGTCGTCTGCTGCTAAGCAATTTACTAGAAAACCAGCGGCACTCTTATGATCTGTGTACTGCTTACACACACAAACTGCTTTTTGTATCAAGAATACGACTTATACTATTAGTATTCATCTTTCGCATAAGCAACACAGATTTGTCGCTATGCACATTAAAATATACACCGAATGATTAACCCCATTATATAATAACAAATTTTTTATAATAATAGTATGGCACATTAACAACAGTATAACTAACTATCACAGAGTGTGAGATAAATATAGGCCGCTTTTTCAGTCGAGTCAGACAAAGTTGCCCTTAACTGTCCTCTTGTGGACAGATTTTCCTGGAGGCTTGGAGATACACCTGATGAAGCTACTGAACATCGAACTGATATCGTGACCACTGTTGTTTGCCACTTTCTGCACACTATAAACCACTTCCACAACCAAAACAACATAACTGCAATAATAATCACAAGAATTAGCATTGTTATGCTAATTTACAGAGCCACCATTTCCTTGGTTCCGACCGCTGGTGCTCTGTACAATGTTTTAGTCCCCACCAAATAGGGATTACGTATTACAATTACAAGGACAACACTATTTTAAACTGATAAAGCAATATTTTATAACTGTCTCATGACCAAATTAGTCACTACACTAGGATCTCTTAGGCTGGTAAAACTTCTTCAATACTCTTATGAAATAATAAATTTATATGTGGAGTAGCAGAAGGCCAATTTTCCTCCGAACAGTCTAACCGATATGGGAATACTGTTTCCGTAGAAGTGAAATGTGGTGCTAAGTCAAGCTTCTTTAACTTAGACCAAGTGGCTGGTATCATACTGATCATCAGAAATTTGGAGGAAGTGTAGAAATGACAATCGTATATATCATTGTCTCTGAGGATACCATCTAAAAGTACTTACTAGTGCATGAACCGAAATATCGATGATACCTGGAAGACTTCCATTTCCTCTGGAAAATGTTTCATTTTTGCTGCGGAGGCACTGCATCGTCAACACACCTGCAGGGTTGGTAAGAATATATATTTCTGGACCAGCTTGAGTGATCATTGAATGAATACCTGTCTGATAGTCGAAGGTATACAGTTCACTCACCCATTTCGTAGTAAGTATCTGAAACACAGCTTTGGGTACAAAACACAGGTTTTTCCTCGTGATGTCCAAAGATTTATAGATTTCGTCCTTGAATCGTTACAAGATGGTACCCATACAAAGATAAAATGTTTGTATCTTGGTCTAGGTATCATGTGATGTATTTCCACCTCAAAGGGATTTCAACAAATTCATAAAAATGCCTATTCGAAGTCAAACGAAGAATCAGAACTTTGATTTGTTAAATACAACTGCTCCTAAAACACATTATGAAAAAATGTTATATGAAAGTATGCCTATCTATTAGAAAGTATCGATAGCTAGCCAGTAGCTTCACTTATGCAATATTTTCTCCAAGACTTTTAATAATTCTTTTAACACGAATGGTGTGATAAAGACAGCAGTTATATTATGACCTATGCATTGGTCTAAAATGTCTAAACAGGTCATAGAATGGGAAAGTTTAGAAAAAGTTGGCAATACTAACTGCATCTGATGAACACGGCCAATGTCCTGTACCATATCTCAAAAACTTTTATTTAGAAAGAAATTTGGTATGGTTTACAAATTTTGATTGTTTCTTCCTCAACACACATTACATTTCTATATTTATCACATTAATAGAATTACTAAGATTGGCTAGAGCTCCATGATTGGATAATTCCTGATATCCCATTAAGTATAATTGAAAATATATCTGATTTTCATTTACCAGCGAAGTACCAACCTTATTTGTGATAGCTGTGTCACAACACCACTGCAAGATTTCATCAATAAATGTCTGTGCTATCTTGTATTGACCTGCCCTCCAGCTNTAGCTGTGTCACAACACCACTGCAAGATTTCATCAATAAATGTCTGTGCTATCTTGTATTGACCTGCCCTCCAGCTCCAACGTTTATTTCNCTGATATCCCATTAAGTATAATTGAAAATATATCTGATTTTCATTTACCAGCGAAGTACCAACCTTATTTGTGATAGCTGTGTCACAACACCACTGCAAGATTTCATCAATAAATGTCTGTGCTATCTTGTATTGACCTGCCCTCCAGCTACAACGTTTATTTTATTTAGAAGTTAATATGGAAAAGTGAGAAATTGCTTTTCTTCTTTAACAATTGTGCACTCTTCTGCAAGGGGCACAAATTCAAAGTATTGAGGCTATCCTGCTAAACGATTAGTTATAGAGGCCATGAAATTTTAAAATATAAATATGCCTGTTTAACATGTTCTAGGTGTGCTTATGCTATAATCCTAACAGTTCCACGCAGGTTAGTGTTCTGGGTTTCTGGTAGTACCTTTTCCCGCAATGGAAATAGCCACAACAGAAGTAACAATACAACATGCATTCTGGGCTGATCTCCGCTGCTCAAGAGACCTACAACACATTCCCAGGAATATTAATCCTAATCCCAGGAATATTTATAAGTTACACAAAACACGACAACGATTCTTGACACCTAACTTTACAGGCCACACAAAAAATACACCATGTGAAATGTAGAAGTTACTGTGCAGTGTTCCAACTCCGAAAAAAAGAAAAAACATGAAGTTCCACCACTATTCTGGTCAGCCAATAGCAGGAGAACAGGACTGCAACAACAAATCTCCTCAAAACACTGATAATTAAAATTATCCTGAATAACAAGTTTTCATATTGGCAACATTTGTGACTTCAAATATGGTTCTGAATTTTTTTTTTTTTTTTTGCAATCTGTACAGGTAATCGGAAAGTTTGGTCTCCACCTTGATAGACAAAATCACCCGTGGAGAAGTTTTTTAGACTCGCCCGTTTTTCCAACTGGTGTGTACACAAGTACTTCCTGTCCAATTTGATACTTTGCCACCCTCCTCTTCCAGTCATATCTCATCTTGTCTAACCTCTGCTGCTTCCGCAGGTTCTCAACTGCCTGGAATTGTAGTTCTGACCACAGTGCTCTCAGGCGCAGACTCTTCTCTTATTCCATTGGCTGTAAGTTGCACCTCGGATGGCATTACAGGTTCCCAGCCATTCACTAAAACAGATGGGCTGTACTGCAGGGTCTCTTGCTTTACTGTGTTCTATTTTGTGTTTATTGTTCTATTTTAAATTTTATCATTAAATAAACAATTTTTATAATATTTAAAAGCAATTCTTTTTTTGATTACACATTTCCTTATACCCTATCATATTTTACCTACCTTATCACTTAACTTATATGCATACAGTTTCGATCTCACACCTACAAAATCTTTGATTATTTTATCATTACATTCATCTTTCTTCTTACCTTGAACCTTCTTAATTGCCTGAGGTATGTTACATATATTGTCCTTACGATAAACACTGTTGTCAAAATGGACCATCAGAGATTTCATATCATCATAGTCCTCTGATGTTATGTTTAATGTATAGCTATCGGTATCTTCATAGAATTATTTTATTTTATATGCGTATTTTTTATTTATTATATTTTAATGGAAATCATGCAATTATTCATTCGATACATCTTACATCAATATACTAACACATACAATTTTCCCTTAGATTTATTCATATGATTTGATACTAGGTTCTCATTAAACATAATTTTGCTTTTGAAGTTTGGCTTAGCAATTAATTTTTCACTTATCTTTTTACATGATATCAATTGTTTATATTCATTATTTATAATATTTTCCATTGCTGTGTGAAAAATAAGAATTTTTAACCAATTCGTAGAAATTCTTTTCGAAGTCATTTTTATTTTTAGTTCTTTTTGTGTATTGAAATCAATGTATTTATTTAGCCACTGAAATTGACTAAATGTCAATATTATGTGCATTTATGTTAGTTTTAATCCATTGGAAAAGCATTTTTTTATTGCGATAACATAATATATACTTATTTTTGTCACANTTCCATTGCTGTGTGAAAAATAAGAATTTTTAACCAATTCGTAGAAATTCTTTTCGAAGTCATTTTTATTTTTAGTTATTTTTGTGAATTGAAATCAATGTATTTATTTAGCCACTGAAATTGAATAAATGTCAATATTATGTGCATTTATATTAGTTTTAATCCATTGGAAAAGCATTTTTTTATTGCGATTACATAATACATACTTATTTTTGTCACATAATGTTGATTACAATTTCGACTGATTTGTGCCTGGATTACCTTATTTTCTGAACAGATTGGAAGATATTTGTGTAATTACGTATTATTTGTGGATATTCCAAATAAACTTTTAATATTTATACATGGTCAGAATCATTTTTCNTGTTGTTTACAATTTCGACTGATTTGTGCCTGGATTACCTTATTTTCTGAACAGATTGGAAGATATTTGTGTAATTATGTATTATTTGTGGATATTCCAAATCAACTTTTAATATTTATCCATGGTCAGAATCATTTTTTNTTTTAATATTTATACATGGTCAGAATCATTTTTCATATTCGATGTATATTTCTGCCAAAAATCTAATATGAATTTTGGATTGTTTAACCATTAAAACCATCATATAAATTATTTGCATTTAGATACATTATATAATTTGATTCTTCATTTTCATCATTTTCTTCATAGTATTCCAAATATCTATTATTTGCTTTAACATATCGTTTTGTACATTATGAAATTCCTCCTCCATTACCCTTTTCCACCATTAATAACATATCATAATCATGTAATAACACTAGCAGTTGTTTGGTAATTTTATCATTGCAACCCAGGTTATTCTGGAGCAGTATAATACCAGTCTGGGTCTAAGCCATAGGCTTTCATACACTAGTCTCTAAAAAATGTTATTACATCTGTAAATAACAATACATCTATCTTTAAATATAGGTCTTGATATTCTCCTTATTTTTTAAATTAAATCGTTCCCATAATAGTTTTGCATGCACATAGTCTTCATCAATAAAATCCGTTTCATTTAATTCATATTAACATACACCTTTTCGCGAAAGTTCAATTTATAAGAATTTATTCCAACTAACCAATAATCATATGGATAAACACCTTATCTAATGACAAAATCTACTACATCATCTGGGAAATACTTTCATATATGATTAATTGTAAACTTTGTTAAACTATATGCTAATTTGTCTAATCTACTGGTCATACATTTTCAAATATCAACAAACCACATGTTTAGCTTATTACTATGTTATCAAAATGTGATATACTTCTCTTTATTATTTGCTATTAAAACTATTTTATTATCATATCCTGGCTCTTTAATGAATAAAAGTGCGCCATAAACAGCTAAATTTTGAAAGTAAACTAGAAAAAAATTAAGTAATTTTAGTTGTAGGTTACAATTATTACATACAAGATTAATGAATTTCTAAGGTACATAGCTATGGCGATTTACTTCTTTTTTTTTTTATTCACACCGAAATACTACATACTTTTGGATTCACTTAATAAAATATTTTTTATTTGTTAATTGTCTCATCGGTTCAGTTTGAGAATATGTATTTACTCAAGTTCTTCTCTTTCCTTTTTTATAAATTGTATAAACTTTTTATGAGCATCTGGACCTCGATAAACAACTGAAGCATTATAATCAGCATAAGTTTATATATATATACACATATTATATAAAACAGAACCCCGATGCTTCAAGCAGTTGATACTTCAGTGTATATTATTATTAATTTTACTTTAATTCTGTAGTATTTATTTGCTGATCGGTAAGTTTAAATTTTCCTTTAGATAATGCCGTATAAAATGTATTATCATCTTCTCGTAAAGCTGGGTATTTTGTCATTAATTACAATTTCTTTATTTTCCCTTGTTTTAACTTACGTTGTTTATATTTTCTTCATTATTGACTCAAAATCTGCATTAATTTGTAATGGAACCCTCATTGTATGTTGTTCTTAAATATTATTTGTTCATCTTTCTTAGGTAATTTAATTATTTTTGTCTCATTTTCTGAACAGTCACCTATATTTTTTTTATTTTTCCTGGGAATTCAATTGTTTAAGTTGCGTATCATATAAGTATATAATATTGATATGATTATTTTCTATGCTGAATCCAACAGCTATATATTTTATCCAACAATAACCGTGGTTTTCACACTGCTTTAATGAGTGAAGTTAGTGAAGATATTTGGGCGTCTCTTAAAAGTGAGATCTTGAGAACCGACACTGCTAGAAGTATAATAAATTAATATGCTTATCCGTTTTTTAAGTTTAGTGGATAAATATGAAATTTTTCATCATAATAATACACATTTATCGTTACATCGATCTTAGAAATTGTCTTTGAAATCTCGTATATTATAAACAGATACTCAAACTTATCTCATTTTTCATATATATGGAGTCCTACTTAGTAATATTTAGTAATTATTTGCGGATTCTCTCTGCCGGATATATAATTCAGATTTTATTGGCAAAAGAAAGCATTTTTGGTCCTCATTCTTTACATTAATGTATTACTTTTAATCTCTAATAATTTTCGGGAATATAATATATGATGAGTCTTCTAATGGCTTACGTTTATTAAATGCTTATTGCAATCCAAAAATCTTATGCAAGGTTCAGCCTGAGACTCTTTTTCAGAAATTCTGACATTTTAGTAAGTATTTATATTTTTGCGTATTTGTAGCATGTGGATCTCCCATAAGTGCAGAGGTCCACGAAGCATCCGCGAATGTATGACGAAGAGCAGAATCGTGTCTGATACAGGATGGTCGACATTTAGAACACATATGAAGAGTGCTGTGTGCGAATGAGTGTTCCCAGCTCCCAGTTCACAGTGGTTCTCTCACACCATACCAGTATTTACAGTACACCAGTCGTCCTTTTTATTGTACTTACACAATGTAAGCACTCCAAAATAACACGTTTCTTGGATTTCCTTTTGATTGTAGTAATAAAACCAAGTTTGCGATAAATTTCCATTGTGCGTAAACTACGCACGTCACAAACCATATGCTAATATGCTTTAATGTATTGTGCGTAAAATATGCACGTCCGAAAAATAGTCTCTCAGTAAATGTTGGTTCCTTATATACGATCTATCCAACGATACCTTATACGACCCACATTCCAATTTGCAATTTCAAAGCTCACCTCCATACCCCTACCACGGTATGTTCGGGGGAATAGGATTAGTACCAAACGATGTTTCATATAAGGTAGAGTTATCACACCTTTTTTCGCGAACCCCAGGTGTCGTGTTGTTTCCGAGAAACAGGGGTGATACGGGTGCTGTAAATCATCCTGTAAATTAAAATTAAAATAAAAAATGTATTTTAAATCTGTTTTATCTGCTTTATATATCTCCAATATCTTCCTCGGAGTAAGGTAAATATTGAAAAATCAGCTTTCTTTGGTAAGTATTATATTAATATCTAGCCATAGTTTTATTTACATGATCTTTCTTTAACCTATGCAATTTTTAATATTTAATGATTTAGATATTTCATACAATTCTATATTTTCATCCCACTTTATTTCGGTAATGCCACTTTTATTCATTATTTACTACGAAAAAATGTATATGCCGTTTTTTATAACCAATAAATTAATTTTAATAAAAAAAATAACATTGTAAGGTTTTTAAATATTGTTGTTTTTATTTTAACTAATTTTTGGTAGTATTAGTTTCAGTTTGCTTTTAGCACTATTATGTTTTTCATAATTAATTCATGTATTTTTTACAAATAATTTTATACATATCCTTTGTTTTCTTATGTAGTAAAAATATACTAATATATTTATTATCTTTACATACCATGCATTCTTTATACCTCTTAATTATATTCTGCTGTTATTTATATTTTCACTATTGTTATTACTGATATTATCACTTTTGGTATTACTATTTATAATATGATTATTACTTATGCCACAACTATTATAAACTTCATTAGACATAGTAATTTCCACATTTTGCCTTTTAATTTCTTCAGGCTTTCTTATATATTCATTACAACATAGTCTGCATGGATGTAAATGTTTATCTCTTGTGTAGTAATGCATTGGAACTAAACTAATAGCTTAAGTTTATTCACAATATTTACACTTTTTGTTAAGTTGCATTTTTAATATCATTTAGTAATTTAGTATTTTTATAATTCTTAAGGCATTCTTTAAAAATATATTTTCCTCGATCACACTGTAGATTTTTAATTTAATTTCTCTTTTATTCGTACTTCTTTTTACTATACAGGCACATACACTTTTTTACATATATTTATTTTAATTGCTATATTTTGTATATTTTTGTGGTGAAAAATGCTCAAAGCTTTTTTCTTCACTACACTGTTTACATTGTTTAGACATGTTACATTCGTTTTCTTTTTACATGTTATAATAATATAAATAAAAGTTTTAAATGACTATTTTTTACAATGCTAAATAAAATACCACTAGACACAAAAAGTTTTAAAAGAGTTGAGAAAGAAACGCTAATATTTTTTCTCTTTAAGGGTGTAGATAAAATTGTGGTACAGTGATTGAAGGACATCACTTTTCCCTCTGGCATTATCTTAGCTTCATATTCGAGCACATACAAACAACCCAACCACCTGCTCGTTCATTTGCACCCTTTAAATTAAACATTTTTTTCACTAAATATATACATACTTACATTCAACACAACACACTCTTAGTCTGGCAGTACTTAACCTAGATTTTCCTTCCGCCTATTGTCTTACTTTGGTATTAATTAATACAAATACATGTCCCTGAATTTAACTGTTTATCCTTAGTCTTGTATAAATACCCGGCGCCTCCACTATTTAACTATAACGCAGATTTCCTTTTGAGGGAGAAAGCATGAGGTGGGTGGGAGGGTGCATCTTAACTGTCTATATGGCGTTTGCCTAGAAATGCTGCTAATGTTCCAAGGCATCAGACGCTACTACACCCACATAGAAATTGAATTAGGTGTGACAAAATTGGTGAGGGGGTTAATGGTATTGCCATAATAAAATATAAACATTAATTTTACAATTTATTTAAAATTAAATATAATACGAAAAAAAATGTTTATTCCAAATTATGTACGAGGAAATTGCATTTTATTTAACACGATAGCCAAATAAAATCAACTGCACGAGGAGAGAAACGTCAGCCGATTCGTAGCCAGGACAAATAATAACCCAGGAAATTTTACTTACAGACAAGGCGGTCAGGGACTGTGAACTTGGCAACTAAAGGTGACTACTTTAATATTTACATTGTACTTAAAACGCCAACGTGTATAATGCCACTGTTGTGGATGTCTATATATCGTTGCTAGATGGCCATCTTGGATTATTGGGAGGAGCTGTGCCAGATAATCTCTACGAAGACTGGCGGCGATCTCTCCCGTACACATTTCCGTAAGTTAAATATCCACTCTAGCAGGAGGCGTCCCTCATGACAGGATACCATTCAACGAACACTCTACATGTTGATATATGCTGTTCAAGGAAAACTGAGCACTTTTGAAAGCCTTTCTTAAGGTATACTTTTATGCACATAGCGTATTCTTCCACCATATGTAAAATTTACAGTGATGGGCCTCATTACTTATTCATGCGATGGTCAAGTAAAGCAATGAAATTATTGGAAAAGTAAATATTTTACATATCTGCTAATACATTCACTTAGATGCATTAAAAAAACTTAAAGCCAAATAAATAATTGAAATTATCACAGATGTTTACCTAACACTTTTAATTAAAATTTAAGCCGTAAAACTACTTTCCCGCCATCGTTACCAACTTTAATGGACGCCGTGCGCCCCTTAAAATTATGCTGGTAGGGGCAGTGTCTTTTTTCTAAGGTAGATTTCAAAAGTGCTCACTTTATCGTAAACGGCCTTTAACACCCTGGAACAACACTAAAACAATGGCACAGCTTTAAGTGTCCGTAAAAACCTCGACGGCCTTATTCTTTCGTTATTGCCCATGCGTGCTAAAGGGGGACGTGTTGAATCCAAAACAAGACTGCCAACACGTGAAGTCGCCACAACAGTTCTGAGCCACTGTGCGTATGCGCACAATCCAATGCTACGTTACCAACACAGAGTCGTGCCCGCCTGCAGACATTCTAACCGAAATTTGGCTGAACCAAAAACCTTTATAACAGAGCGAAGGAATTCACGGTGTTAGCAAATAATTGCGCCAACGGCCTTCGAAGCACCGCCACGGAGTTAAGTTTCAGTAATTAAATGTATACATTACAGAATGTGCTCAGTAAGTTGACTGTGACAATGGCGAAAGTTTACATAGCTGACAAACAAAACAATGTGGTAAAGACTATAACTAAAACCACTGGATCATAAATATTTTGTTATGGTAAAAAATGTTAATGGCTGTGACCATACGTTTTTATTTGTAGAACGAAATATGTGAAGCTTTCCTAATCGAAGCAGTTACAATAAAAGAAATAGCTGACGCCCCACAGTGACATGTAATTACGATCGTTAGTTGTAAAAGATCTAACAGTTATATCACAACGTTGGCCCTTCGCTTGTTTACGCACAATACTTAAAAGAGCCCGATTTTTTGAGCTTTTTCCGCGTTTGAGGCCGAAAAGCGCAAGAGCTGTGAGGGCTATATTGTCACGCGGTACAAGTGCGCCATCGACGCTACGCGCAGGGCCTTGAATTGTCGTGGAGTGTTCTCGTCGTTCTGCGTGTACATATGGGTCTTAAGTGGTGACCCTATAATTGTATTGATCTAAAGTATGTAGCAAGGTGCAGTGCATCTCCCTAGAGTACTCTTACTTGTATTTAATGAGTATATTTTGAGAGGCAGCTCTGAAATTGTGTTTATAATGTTCGTGACGTCTTAAAAGTAATCAACAAGCATAGTCTGAAGAATGCGTTCTTTCGTGGATCAGTTCATTGGACGCACGTTTAAGAGTTTGTTAGAAATACGTGGATTTCAAACACACTGCAATGCAGTCCGAGCGCCAGGAAGTGGGTCCCTTGAATCACGCAGGTAAACGTAGTTTCATGTTTCGTTTGTTGTTTATGAAAATTGAAAGTTCAATCACTGCGTTGAAACTTTGCGTGTTTTATCACATGACTAACCTAAATTCACGCAAATGCCATACGTAATGGCTTCTCAGACTCACTGATTCCGTAAACACAAACATAACAATAATTTTAAAATAATTTTCGCATAATATCTGTAAGGTTTTTTCGGTTCGTTACTTGTGCTGTTGCACATGAAATATTATGACTTCATTAACATACAAACTAGTAGTAATAAAATACAATCAGTAGTTTACGACTTACATATAGATTCTATTTCACGGAGCTTTAACACCTACGAGTAGGTATTTTCATTTTCCAAGTCTTAAGAGAACATAAAATTTTAATCGTTCTTATTCGACAAAGATTTAATTTAACAGTTTATTTAGTCTTACCCTTGCCAAACCCAGGGTAGTTTGTTAGCAAATATATTCTTTTGTTGAGTACTCAATTACAAATACGCAATCACGACCATTCTTCTTGCAAACGCCACTTACGTCCAAGTGTCATACCGTACTGGGTATCACACGAAGGTTGGTTCTATGTATTTTTTCGTTAACATACACGAAGCGTGCGTGACGTCATGCGCGTCTCATTGGTTGCTGACAAGTGCGGTGCGATTTCCTTGTGGGAAGAAAAAAGTCACAAAGGGTCATAGTAGTCGTACAAATAATTCAAATTTGGGGGTACTCGGGCTTGATTTCCAGTCTGACAACCCTGATTTCGAATTTTTTCAGGCAAATGCTGCGATTGTTCCTTAATACGAGGCATATCCAGGAAGTAAGAGTACTCAATTTTTTGTATTGTTAAAAAAAATTTTTATTTAAACAACATTACAGGATATTGTAGGTATAAATGTTTCTTATTTTTCCACGTAGTCGCCTTCCCGTTATATGCAGGTTGTAAGTCGTGGCACAAGCTTTTTGATTCCCTCCTCATAGAACTATCCCGCCATCACCTTCGTCCTATTCAAGACCTCTTGTTTCACCTTCTCATAGGTTAGAAATTTTTTTCCACCCATGTGAGTCTTCAGAAAGGTGAAAAGATGGTGCCAAGTCAAGGGAGTATGCAGGATGGGTCAAAATGTCCCAACCAAACGAGTTCAAAAGCGCCTTTGTTGCATTGTCCGTGTGCGGGCGGGCGTTGTCGTGCAACAAACACACTCCCTTCGTCAAAATTCCCCTCCGTTTGTTTTGAATTGCTCTCTTGAGCTTTTGTTGGGTCTCACAGTATCGTGCTACTGTAATCGTCTCCCCCTGAGGCAAAAAATCGATCAAAATGATCCCTCTTTGGTCCCAAAACACGGTTGCCATGAGTTTTTTTGGCCGAAATTGAGGTTTTGAATTTTTTGGCAAATGGGGAACCAGTGTGCCGCCAATGTGATGACTGTCTTTTTGTCTCAGGGGTGTAATGAGCCACCCATTTTTCATCACCAGTCACAATGGAGCTCAGAAAATCCGCAAGAAGGAACCTTATGACAGCGCGCATCTCGCACTTGGCGGGATTTCTGATTGATATATTTCACAGAAAC
>NQII01000797.1:515383-556029 GCA_002778355.1 Clitarchus hookeri | reverse complement strand
CCACTATCACTCAGTGTTGCCATCTTACATTATGGCCACGCCTCGTATATTACACACTAGCTTCCCTCCATTGCAGACGACGAAAAATAAAGCGATACACATAAATAAATAAAACAATATCAAAAGTATATGAAAATGATTTAATGTCTGATGTACTATCTTCCGTGCCTCCGACGCAACTGGGCTAACATTAAACAAATTGTGTTCGTGTCAGCGAGTAATATAGCAATAATACTGCGGAGTAGTCAGAAATGATTTTTGCTACATTCTGACCAACAAATCTAAAACCTAATATTTTATATTTAATAAAATTCATTAACATATGAGATTCTTTTTTAAGTAAATTTCTGCTCGTCAGTTTTTTTTTGTTCCTTCATACTGAAAATCTAAAAATATTTCCAGGTAACATGCTTCAAAATCTATTTACACATTAATTCAAATATGCTCCCAGACAGAAAATGTTTTTTTTCAACAATGGTATTAATATTGCTAAATAAGCAATTAATATATGCTCTAAGACCCGTGTGGGTAACTATTCCCATATCGGGCGCCTCCCCAGGTGACGGATAGGGGAAAGCTCACCAGATATGGTGGGTACCGGGGAAATAAAATACCCGGGGTGGACCAAAAATAGTGTAACGTCTGTTCCCACATTGGGCGGTTACGAAAAGCGTCTGTTCCCATATTGGGCGGCTTTATTTGATCCATCTAGAGATCAGATCCTAGATGTAATATCGAAGAGGACGAATGGCCTCTTCCCAAAAACATACATTCAACCAGCATGATGGGACAACCCAAGAAACTTACTACTCCAGGGAGTAACCAATCTCCAGCGACATCAAGTCGTTCAACTAGGCGTTCGGATTCTGGAGAGCCTAGAAATCATGCACAGGAAGAGTCGGAGCTTCCCAATACCTTCAACACCGGACGCACCACAACAAAAATTAGACCAAAAACCAACCACCTCATCGGAACAATCAACATCAACACCATGCTAAAGTTAGGCAAATTAAAACAGCTAACAGACACAATGAACAAACGCAACATCCTAATTCTCGCACTCCAAGAAACACGATACACAGACCAAAACGCGTTTGAATCCAACGGCTACCGTATTTATAAAGGTAAACCAGCGACCAAATCAAAAAATGCCCCAACACTATTTGGCACGGCCTTCATTGTTAAAACCAACCTAACCAACTCGATCACAAACTTTACATCCCCATCCGAACTGATATCGACGCTCTCGTTCCGCTCAGGAAACAAAGGCTACACGATTATCAATGGACACGCACCAACAAACGCCCACAACGAAGACGATCCTGAAAAGACAGATCTTTTCTGGGAAACACTAGAAGAAACAGCTACCAAAATCCCTGAAAAGCACGTCAAAATTCTGGTAGGCGATTTCAACGCACAAATTGGAAAAGAAAAACAACACAGGGAAATAGTAGGACTCTACCCAGGACACAAAGAGACAAATCAAAACGGCAAACACCTCATCGCCTTTTGCAAGCAGTTCAACCTCAAACTCATGTCGACACACTTCAAAAAGGAAACAAGATACACCAAAACGTGGCGATCCCCTAACCACATACTTGGATCATACCAACTAGACCACGTCGCTATTTCAGAAAAAAATCAACGCGAAATTCTAAAAACAAGGGTCAGACGTGGAAATAACATCGATTCGGACCACTTTCTCACAGAAATCAAAACACGCTTCCAGCCCAACCGCCAAAAACGAACAGTGGCGAAACGTTCACCAAGAATCAGTACAGAACTCCTTCTGAAAAATCGAGAAGACTTCATCTCTAATATTAACGCAGACAACACACACGATTGGCAGACACTGAAATTGGAAATCCAAAATGCGACCAGGAAAATCGAACAACCCCCACGCAAACGAAAACACCGATGGTGGAATACGACATGCGACGAAGCCTTAGATGAGAGGCTAAGAACATGGAAGATCTGGAACCAAAAGAAATCACTAGAGAGCTGGACCAAATTCTCAACAACCAGAAAACAAACATCCAAAACAATCAGAAACGAAAAACGCAAGTACGACAGCAACCGCTTGACACAACTAGACGAGGACTACAACAAAAACAACACAAGAGAATTTTATAAAATATTTAGAGAAGAACTCACAGGCTACACACCACCATCGCTCCACTTCAAAAACACAGAAGGAAAAATAATCACAAATAACCTCGAAAACTGCAACATGCTCGCATCCTATTTCGAAAACCTACTAAACTGCGAGGAACCACAGGAGAGATTACAATTCTCCACACCGACACACCAATACCCACCATCACAACCGCCAACGCTGAAACAAGTCAAAAGTTACATCCAGTCACTCAAAAACAACAAAGCCCCAGGCGAAGACGGGATCACGGCAGAAATTTGGAAAACTACAAGAGGACAAACAGCAACAACAATCCACAAAATTATTGAAACCTGCTGGAACACAGGCAAAGTCCCAAACGACTGGAAACTCGCACTGATCCACCCAATCCACAAAAAAGGCAACAAGATGGACATCAACAACTACAGGGGAATCTCACTGCTAGCGGTTACCTACAAAATCCTATCCAAAGCCCTCCTAGAAAAACTAGAACAACAGGCGGAATCAACGATCGGCGAATACCAAGCCGGATTCAGGAAAGGCCGATCATGCCCTGAACAAATACACAACCTGAAATCGATCCTAAGGAACCGAACACTCAGAAACAAGAACACAGTCATCAGTTTTATCGATTTCACAAAAGCTTACGACTCCATCGATAGACACACGCTATTCCAAATACTAAAAGAACTGGGAATAGATGCAAACACAAGAGCTCTAATCGAACAGACGTTAACCGACACAACGTCCAGAGTTAAATTTCTGGGCGAGTTGTCGAAAGAATTTAAAATCAAAACAGGTGTCAGACAAGGCGACGGACTCTCCCCGATCCTATTCAACCTAGTCCTGGACAAAATCGTAAAAGAGTGGGAGAAAGAACTGAAACAACTCGGAATCCAGGGTCTGACCTTTGGGAGAGGCCAGAAGAAATTTGAGGTCAGATGCCTCGCTTTCGCAGACGACATTGCCATCCTATCAGAAAACACAACCGACGCCAAAGTCGCAATTGAAACACTCCACAAAATTGCCACAAAAACCGGTCTCCAAATCTCCTACAAGAAAACAGAATATATGGAACACAGACCAACAGGAAAACACATCATCACAGAATTCGGCAAAATCAAACGGGTCAATAAATTCAAGTACCTAGGCGAATGGATACAGACCAACGGTCTAGACAATGTTGCCATCACAAACCGAACACAAAAAATGGAGAACGCGTACAGAACCACTCAAGATCGCTATAACAAGAAGACGATCTCATGGCAAGCCAAAATCAGACACTATCAAACAGTAATTAGGCCACAAGCAACATACGGTGCAGAAACCTTGACATTAAAAAAGGTAGGACAACGAGAAGAACTCGAGAAAAAAGAGAGACGGATCCTCAGGAAAATTCTAGGCCCAAGAAGAACAGAAGACGGAACATACAGATGCAAAAGCAACAACGAACTTTATACCAAAGTAGAACCAATTACAGAGAACATTAGAAAAAAACGGCTAAAATTCTATGGCCACCTACAACGAATGGACAATTACAGACTAACCAAAAAGATTTTCGATCACAACAACAGTCTAAAAACACCCACCAATTGGCTACAAGAAGTCAGAAACGACCTAAAATCACTTTCAATTACAGAAGAAAACACGAGAGACCGTGAAACCTTCAGAAGATTGGTCGACACTGCAAAATTTGATCCCAAAATCAGAAGGAAAAACAACTACACCTTCACGGAGGAAAGAAAACAAAGACAGTCACAACTCATGAAGGAATATTGGGCAGCAAGAAAACTCAGCCAAAATGGTTCCAAGCGCTCTTAAATAGGGCAAATTCAAATTTTAAAAAAAAATATGCTCTAAGAATATATACATATAGGAACATTAATGCGATCACAATGTGAATGTTATGTTGTAGGCTTAAGTAACATATGCAATCATTAATTTTGTTTGTTTAAGAAAAAAAAATTTTTTTGTTACATCATATCTCTTAGGGAAAATTCTTACATATTTTGATGTGACATGTTTTTTGATGAAATCTGCGTCAGGCCTAAGGACCTCTACGGGGTAAATAATAATGTCTCAATAATAATAGGCATTTCCAAGTACGGATATTTTCAAAGGCTGCAAATCATTTCAGAAAAAAAAAAAACAAGAAAATTGGTGCTAATGGGCACTTGCTGATTGGGGGAGTAAGGAGTAGGTAGTCGTCGAGGGCGGAGTGCCTTCAAATTAGATAACCCATTAGTTCCGAAATGAAATGGGGTCATTAAATCTGGTGGTGGAAGGGAGTGGACTAAAGTCGTCATGTAAATAGAAGCTGTCCAGCAGGACGTAGAATATGCTTAGTATAAGTTCGTAGGTTAAACAGTCTGGCAAGATAAAGATGCACATACAAGTGGTATAGGAAAAGCCTTTAACTGAAATATATGTAGCCAAGGAAGGTGTGTTGTATACTATATATAGGGTTCGCGTTTTACTATGTACAAGAATAGCAAAGGGGCATAGAAGTGTAAGGGTGAAGGGTTAGGTGATAGAGTTGTTATGTAAACGGAAGTGATATGCTGCTATATGCGAGAATGAATGCAGCCAATATGAAGGGGGGAATTGACAATGGATGTAAGTATATAATTGTGTCATTCAAAGTTATGACATAAATAAATTTTCATATATATTTGTATTTATTTTTACATCTGCACTATTTGAATCCAAGTAGGATAAATATATGGTGGTCAAGGTTCAAGAAAGAGAGGGTGGCAAAATTATGACAAACCTTTTTTGTAAAATTTTTGTAACGTTTTTTTTGGGATCTATGAAATTTTATCAATTAATTTATCATTTTTTAAATCAATTTTGTGATATTCGGTTTTTAAAACTGTACTATCACTTTCTTCGAAGTTGCATGAAATAATTGAAAATTTTGCAAATGTTTGCAGTTTTTGGAACTTCTGAGAAATTACAGGCTGGAGGTCATCCCAAGGTCACCAGAAGTTAAGGTCATTAAATTTTATAATCAAAGTTATCATATATCAAGTTAAAATCCTCAACTCCTTGATCTTGGAAGTTTTTTTCCCATAGTCACTGATTCATACAACTGATACTCAATTGACAAAAAACTTAAGAGCCACCCATAGAAAAACCTGAAATTAAGAATCGTTTTAAGAGTGTATATATATATATATATATATATATATATATATATACATCAGAGTAAAGACTAAAGATAAGTTGTAGACGTTGTAGATGACGAATGTAGAAGTTGGAGGGAAAGCTGAGATCTGCAGTTTCGGTATCCTTTTAGTGAATTTATGACTGGGTATGTGCTCATATATGTAATGGTTATAAAGTTAAGGAATCATCAGGTGAAGAAGCATGGTGTATGTACCAGAAATCCATACTGAAACTAAATTTTTCCTCTCAGAATTACACACATATCTGTTAATATATTTTAGTGGAAGGAAAACGTTTATAAATATTCTTATGTTCAAATAAAATCAAATAAAAACATGTGAAGAACAAACCAAAAAGAACATAATTTATTATGGAGTTACAACAGGAACCACGGGGAGAGGCAAGATAAAAAAATATGGTATCAAATTCTGGACAGTGTTGGAAGAAGAAATTTAAATTGTGTTAGAAGGAAACTATACTTCGCAGAGAGTGTATAATCTTAGTTGTAACAGCTCCTCCTGCACGAAATATAAACTCAACATTAATGAATTTAAAACTGTCTTCGTCGAAAACACTCAGGCACACACATTTAAACCAAACGAAAAACAATCTGCCGGAATGCCGAGAAATGTTGTGCATTCCCGATCGACTTTATGGCAGAGATTCTCCCATTCAAGGTGCCTATATTATCCCAGAGAATATGTGTAAATACTACACATCACCATCCTTTTGTGTCTGTGTATGTTCGTGATTCTGTGTGTGTTTCCCCTTTAAAAGATTAGAACCTGAACATTGAAATTATTCTAAGTAATTAAGCTGTATGTGCAGAGTAATAACGCCTTTTCAATAGTTTGAGAACGTGGTGAGTGAATTATTTTTTAAGTAGCCACTGATAGTTATTTTTTTGTATGCTATGTCGTATGTCAGTAGCTATATAAACTATTTTCATTATATTTCCTATATTAACTGTTATGGTTTATAGAATCAAGTTCGGGAAGTTTTATTCATCTACAGCCTGCCGATTTGGAAGATATTGAAACCGGGACAAATAGAGCTATAAATCACATTTTGGGAACTACTCGGACTATTCCGTAAAATTTGACTAACGAGTAGTTTTGCAGTAAGTGAATTAACTGATATGATTTTAATACGTAGGTTAGTAGAATCTTATCAAAATGCATGCTTTTAATAATGTATGTATGCTAGTACACCCAATCGAAATTATTTATTTAGCTATTTCAATTATTATTGTTATGTTGGTAGTAGACCTACATATTGCAAGCATGAAGTATGCTTATCCAAAGCCTTCTATATTTGTAATTTACTGAAATAGCAAAGCTTTATAAATCATATAAAAAACTTCTCTAAAGTTTTACGCTAAAATTATTGTTACACAATGAGTGGTTTGGTAGGCCCTTTAAAATTACAACTTTTCCAATGAATTAGCACCTAATTTTCAAAATTACGGTATTATAAATATTAATTTTTAGTATGTCGCACCTGCCGAACCTTAATTGCGCCTTGTTTGGCATTCTGAGACTATTAAAACTGCTACTCTACAAACTTTTTGGCCGCCATTTTGTATAAAAGCACCACCAGCAATAAGAAAGCCTTAACATAATACGTCAGGAACGAGAAAACAAATTGCCAACAAATTTATAATAATAATTATTGTTTGTTATGCAACATAAAAAATGTTGTGTAAGTAAATTTTACATACTTATAAAATATATTTTAAGTTAAATAGCACTTGTGAGTAATGTTATTATGATGTTGCAATTGTACTGTTTTTGTTTCTGACCATCAGACAAAACAAAAAATATAAATTGCACACACATAACTCAGCGAGACAAAAACGAAAAAAAAAAAAAAACATTTTTACAACACTACAGACTAGTGATGCAACGAATATTCGCATTCGCGAATGTTCGCATGTTTTTGAACATTCGCATTCGCATTCGAATTCGCAAAAATGATTCCAATATTTTGCGAATGTATTTGGCAATGAAAAATGAAAATGTTTATTAAATAATAATGCAACCGCTATGATTAAGACATTTTTATTTATTAACATATTTTTTATCTATAAGAGTGTATTTTAATGATATTTGGGAAACAGCCTTGTAGTTATTCACTAGATTACATAACATAAACACACTCTCGATATTCTTTTATTCTTATTTGCCTAAGCAAAATCAAATTAAGGCAGGTAATTTCTTAAAACTTCTAAACTATATTATAACACAACTGTATGATCAAATACCATTGAACTGCTTTAACACAAAACAATGGAATAAGATATAACCCAACCTTTTTAATTACACAAATCAACTATAAATGTGATCTTTTATAAAAACACTTAACAATATGCCTTTATGCAACCTAAAGGGTATCTTATTCAAATATGTGAGATCTTTTAATGAACTAGTAATCATGTTTAATTGTAAATCAAATCGACTTCTTATGAATAAAGTTAAAAATATATTGTGAAGAAAAACAAACAATATAATAATCTTCTTTTCAATTAAAGCAAATATGTTCCTAACATTTTGTTAATTTTAACTTTGGTACTAATACTAACTCACTAATTATGTAATTTTTAAGATATCCATTAAACATTACTTCTTGAAATCGAAAAATAAAACTATGAAAAATTGTTTATATCTAAGCACAATTAAGTGAAACACTTAGTAATTAAATAAGAGTAGAGGAATATTAAACTTCAGAAATAGAAGTTTTGATGCCTTTTCTCCTTGCAGCCTATTTCGGTGGGGTGTGTAAAGAAGACCAGCCCCACTAAAGACCCTTTCGCTAGGCACACTAGTGGGTGGTGTTACTAAATATTGCCTGGCTATGGGAGAAATAATACCATACTTCTTATTATTTACCGCCCACCATGTAAGTGGATCTACATCATTTTCCACACGTTTATCTAATAAATATTCATTGATGGTTTTTTTTATCAAAACTTCTATAGGGTTCGTACATTCATTTTCTTCTTCTTCACTTTCGCTGGAATCCATCAGCAATTTCATGGTGTCTCTTAAAGATATAGATTTCTCTGTCAGACTGGCACTGGAACCAGATGTTTCAATCCGATGAGTAGTCATTCTGGCACGCTTAGGATTTGAACAAGACGATAGGCTTGATTCATCGTTTCCAATTGACTCTAAAATATTTTTCACAACTTGATCTCTGGTTGAAGAATTTTTGAAAAATTTTAATTTGTATCTCGGGTCAATAAAAGTTGCCGTAGCAAACAATACGTCATTTTCCAAATGGGAAAATCTGCGACATAGTTCTCGTTTAAGAACTAAAATCGTATTCCCAACGCATTCGTCGGTCACATCAAATTCACCAATAATTTTTTCCAAAGTGGACAATAATGGAATTACTGAGGATACAGAAATATTGGCTGCACTTAGTTCTTTTGTAATTTCTTCAAAAGGTCTGAGTAAAGTTATTATTTTTTCCACAATAATCCACTCTTCGGAAGTTAGTTGTGAAATCTTGTTATTCTGGGAAGCATAAAGACATAACGAATCTTTGTTTTTCAAAATACGCTCTAACATATACAAGCTGCTATTCCATCTTGTAGCACACTCTTGTATGATTTTCAGCTTTGGCTGATCGAGTCTTTCTTGTAGAGCAGCCAGTTCATCTTGAGCTACATTTGAGTGATGAAAATGTGTTGCCATCTTTTTACATTTTGCAATCACTGTTATAACGGAATCTTGTGCCTTAAGCCCCTCCTTGACAACCAGCTGAATTTGGTGTGACGAACAATCAATGTCTCTAATTAATAACAAGGAAATACCTTTTTTCATGTTTGTGCCACCATCTCTAACAATGCATTGCACTTTTTCTTTAGGTATTTCCCAATGCGACAACATGGTTTCAAGTTTTATAGCTATATTTTCACCAGTATGTCGGCCATCGTTAAATACCTCTGCGTTTAACACAATCATTTTTCTCTCAAAGTTTTTTGTTATACCATGACATGTAAGACTCAGCAAAGATATTCCTGAACAAGAATCAGACCAAATATCAGTTGTAAACGCCAATTTTTCAAATGACTTAATTAATCCCAAAATTTTATCTTTGACTTTGCCGTAGAAATTTTCACATATAAACGAAGAAAAATGTTGTCGGCTTTTTATATTATACGACGGACAAAGATGGTTCAATAGTCTGACAAATCCAACGCTTTCGACAAAACTAAAGGGTAAGTCCTCTAAAGCAATCATTTCGCTTATTAAATTATCAATTTCCAAAGACTTGGCATTGTTGTTATCCCACTTTTTTGTTTTTTCGACGCAATCAGTCAAAGACATTTGTTTCAGGTCGGTTTTCGTACATTGTCGCGAAGTGGAGGCCACAACACTTGTAGAAGCATTTCGCTTTTCATTTTCCCTATTCTTTAAAGCATTATACTCGTTTTTATGCAAAGCTTCCAGGTGATTTCTCATAGCACTTGTTGTTCTTCCTTTGCGCGAGTATTGTTTATTACATATTTTGCATTTCACATTTTCAGCATCACATATTGTAAAATAAGTCCAAACTTCGCTAACACACGACCGCTTCATTTTGAAATATCACTTATCACTGTACAATTACAACAATAGAGTCTTTACAAGTTAAAAACAAAACTTAAGTATGTTGACTCGACGCTGCTCCCACCTGTACTATACAGGATGGTGGATAGCAGGGTACGTAGTAATTTGTTACGGTGTTGGCTAACGGCACCTTGGGCTGCTGTAAGAGGGGTGGCACAAAGACGTAACTGGGTTCGGTTTATTCACGCTTAACTTTTATTGTCCAAAGTTACAGTGACCTGTACATCTATGAGACCTAGCCCCTTTTGTATCTCCTCGGACGGTGGAATCTAGCTATCCCGCGCCCTACACACGTCTCGGCGAATGTTTGCGTCGGGGGGAGGTTTCGGCGGGTTGCTGAAATTACCTCGATGCTGGTGGCTGGTGTTGTCGTGCTGTCTCGGTGTCTCTCCCGCGAAGTCCTGGGCTCGATCCCTGGACGTGCAGTTCTCTCCTCGTCGCTCGTCGTTCCTCGTATCTGACTCTCTCGTGACTCCGGCGTAACTCCGTCGTAACTCCGTCGTAACTGTCTTGTCGCTGCTGCTCCGTCGTAAACGTCTCGTAACTCTCGTGTAACTGACCTCAACTGTCCTTCACTCTCGCCTAACTCTCTTAACTGTCGCGTAACTGACTTAACTGTCCTCCATGGCTCCTGTATATATACGTTTCTGTTCTATTTTCCATAGAACTCGGGACTTACCCTCTAGTGTTTGCGGTGGAATAGGGGAAGGCGGGGCGCACTGTTTTTCCCCGATTTGTAATTTCTTGTGGCGAGGGGCGATAATATGCCCGGGACTCCCTGTGTTCGCAGCGTCACATCGTGACTCAGGCAACATGACAGGTGCAGTTGGTTCGAGCAGCCCTTAAGGAGACCAGGTTAGGCCATCGGTTTACAGCGTGGGTAAGAATAGCATCGCCACTACTGGTAGGTATAAGCGGTACGCGTCAAGGTTACCTCAAACTAAATCTTTACGAAAAGTTTATTAGCAGCTAACTTCATTCAGTAAGCCAGCAATCACGATTTGTTTACTTCGTTCAGAGTCGGGGCATATGGGCTACTCTCGGTTTTAACATGGCCGCCCGGCTGGCCAGTTCTAAACGCGCGGTAAAATTCGAGTTCGTAGGTGCACGCTTTTGGCGCCATATTTGAAAAACCAACATTCGCATTCGCATTCGCATTCGCGAATTTTGGAGGTGAATATTCGCATTCGCATTCGCATTCGCGAATATGGAAAAATCGACATTCGTTGCATCACTTCTACAGACAGACAACAAGGATAAGCTGTTTCCTTGTCAATAGAAAAAACATTTATAAAATTAAAACCTCAAAAAGCTGGAAGAACAAATTATTCTAATAAAACAGGAGAGATAATAAAAGAAAACCAAATGAATAGACAACCCGATGACGAAATAGAAAACACCACACAAGTGAACGAAACAGTGCAAAAAACAATATCAGTGGACACAGCTGAACAATAAAAAATAAAAAATAAAAACACAATGAAACAAAAGTTAGGAAAACGTATTCCTTGTCAGATTGTAAAACTAAAATAATTCAACACTTCGAACAACACAGGAACCAGAAAATGAACCAGAGAAAAGAATAGATTAATCAACAGAGAGGTCACAGAACGGCGAAAAATTAAAACACAAAAATTATTTAGAACTAAAAATAATTACTAACTACTAAAATATTTCCAAATAAAAATTAAACTATTTTTTATCTTGAACATCTTAAATTGAAAAAAATTCAAAACACTCCATCCCATCTTCATCTTACATATTTCCACAAACTTTCTTATATAATATTTACCAGCAGTACCATATTTTTTTGGTTTCGCGGATGTAATTACAGATATAACCATGTGTGCGAGAGAGAGATAGTCGCGGAGTTTTTACTGTCAAGCTTTAAAAATAAATAACCACAGTTCGATGCCAAGTCACTCAAGATAAAAAAAATTAAGAAATTCTTAAACATTAAGGACTAAATAGGCCTTCTGATGTAATGGATTTATATTATTAATTAAAGTTATTATCAAAACCCATTTATATCATGTTAAACATTAGATACAGCAATGTTAATTTTATCATTATATTCCATAAGTAATAAAATTATAAATTCAAATAATTCGTTGTAAATTTTATTGAATATTTNTTAATTTTATCATTATATTCCATAAGTAATAAAATTATAAATTCAAATAATTCGTTGTAAATTTTATTGAATATTTATTTTTCTAAAAAAAATTTAAACTTCTACTCTTATTCAACAAAAAATTGTATAATTCTTTGAATAATCAACGCCACATTACATATTGTATACTCTGGAACATTTTTGTTACACTCAACNAAAATTGTATAATTCTTTGAATAATCAACGCCACATTACATATTGTATACTCTGGAACATTTTTGTTACACTCAACACTGAAGTAATTCAGTTTATTGGTCATATAAATACAGGTTGATTATAAAATCATGGGACAAACATTGAGGGGTGGTAGAGTTAACTAAAATAAACAATTATTGTTTAGGAATACATGGGCCGGAGTGACGCATTGAGGCACAAACACAAAAATAACACATGAAATGCAACACATTGTTTATTTACAACGTCACCGCAAAATACATTTTTAAACAATGTTTATAATAATTGCTCAAAATTTCTACCACCGACAGTAACGAAAGCTTGGTAGCATTGGCGGAGTGATTTGCGAACAAATTCAAATACGCCNCAAAATTTCTACCACCGACAGTAACGAAAGCTTGGTAGCATTGGCGGAGTGATTTGCGAACAAATTCAAATACGCCGGGTATTTCAGGCACGCGTGCAGACGCACAGGATAGTCGAGCGACGAGGTCTTCAATGGAATCAACTGGAGTCACGTAAATGAGGGCTTTCAAATGCCCCNCAGGTATTTCAGGCACGCGTGCAGACGCACAGGATAGTCGAGTGACGAGGTCTTCAATGGAATCAACTGGAGTCACGTAAATGAGGGCTTTCAAATGCCCCCATAGGAAAAAATCGAAACTCGATAAATCTGGCGATCGTGGTGGCCATCGGACTGTTTGTGCCTCAACGCGTCACTTCTGCCCATATATTCCTATACAATAATTGTTTGTTTTAGTGAGCTCTACCACCCCGCAATGATTGCCCCATGATTTTAGAATCATCCTGTATTTATGTTATATGTGTTTACATTTCAGGTTTTATGTTTACAAATACGGTTTATAAGTGTATATTTATTTTCACATATTTGGAAATTATTTTGTTTGTTTACTTTAGACGTTTAAATGCCGCCATATTTGTGGTGCATATAAGAATTTATTGCACTAACTTACAGTCTTTGATGGTTTATTAAAGTGTCTGTATACTTTCGAATGCCAACCAAAACTGAAGTATTTTATGTTATTAAAATTGTCACGGTTGTATGTTGTTTAATGAATACTGTGTTTAAAATAAATAACTTTTAGAAGAGTTTGTGTGGAATAAAGATATTTATACACGGAGTTGTGAGTATCTGTGACGTCCCACACGTCCTTGCAAACGTCATTGAGACGGCCTTGAGCAGAAAAATCCCGACACCGCAATAACTGATCTATGTTTAACTTTGCTACATATGTTTAATAGGTAGTTTTTCATTGTTTGTTTTACTACCGCCAATTCGTAGAAGGAAATAACAGTTCTGATAGAACATTCTCTTTATATTACAATGGCACTCACAAGATTGGCAGATGTAAAATTCATCTCCTTTAATTAAGTAAATGATATGTATAGTAAAAACTTATTGTCAGCTGCAATGTACATGTTGATAATAAGCAAAAAATGGTGCATTTTAAGTGTTTCTATGATAAATGCAGCAAATATGTGTTTTAAGGAGCATAATCAAGAAATGATTACAGCGTGGGAATGAATTCGATCAACAAATTTCGTGAGGTGGTTCTTTATATTAAATCACGTGGAAAATATATAGAACACTTTGTACCGAAACAAAATATTATGGACGAAATAAGATTTTGGAATGTATTTTTGCGAAATGTCGGAAACCAGATAAGATTAAATTACAATTCACGGAAAATTGTTTTATGTTATCGGGATCTTCAACATAAGAGCAAACTCACTTAATAATACTCTCCGTTAGGTAAATAACAGGGGTGTCCACCCTCTTATTGCCGGCAACTTCGTTACAGGCGAGAACTATGAACGTTTGATACTGGTTTATTGAGCAGTATGACATACGAAACAAAAATGGTTCCACTCGTTGCAACTGCCTAGGACACACCGTTTTAGTTTAAACGAACAAAAACACTTCACTAGTGTCCGCTGTAGCGATGTAGCGCCTAGTATGGTGGCAATACATTTTACATGCCTGTATGGCCGCACAGCCGATGGCGGCGGACAATGGTTACACCTCTTTTTAACAACGCGTGTTGTCCATTTCATATGTATAAATGGGATAAAATCTGGCAGACAATGTGATAAACCTACACACTTCATAAACATTAAATGCTCTCCTTGGTAAAGTATTGTATCAGCTGATGAATTGCTGTGTGATGCATATTATTAAGTTGGCGACGTTGATGATGGCTTTGAACAAAATAGCACTCAGAACTGTGTTAATTATACTTAAAACATTTATGGTTTAAATCATGTTTTTTAAGCTATATTAATTTTTTTCTGCTTTTAGTAAATGGGCTTTAAAGACATGTTTAGTAATTATGGCAGAGCATGTTGACACGTACGAACAGTAAACGTTCCCAGCCAATGACTAGCCATGTTAATGTTTCCAGTTTCCAGCCCGGTGAATGCCTGCCGTTTTGCATGTGCTTTTTTCTCGTCGTGTTTATATGAGTATCTTGTTGGTTTTGTCGGAATGTGTTATCGGTAGTTAAGTATTTCTTTTTTGCTTTCTTTAAGCACAGTTGGTTGGAGGTACTGTTGTAGTGCGTTTTCTTCACTGAAATGTAAAATTAATCAGCATATGTTTACCGCTTCGTAAAACTGCTCGTTCCGCCATTTTCTTTAACCGCCGTCCGCAATGAAGCGACACGAATATAGATCATGTTTCCAGGTTTAAGTTTGTCGGTTTCAGGAAACGCTCGTAGTGTTGATTTTACTGAATGATTCTGCAAATAAATAATTTTATGCTAGTGACGAACAAACGTAATTTTAGTCAAGCAAACTTGCAAATATTTACATAGAAAAATACGTGTTCCAAATGTTGCGGTTTTTACAAACAGTAAGTTTGCGTATTTTGCGAAATTATGTATTTGTAAACCTTTACTATATATATTGAAATGCACCTGACCGGAATAAGCCGCACATTTGTAGTGTGTAAAAAATTTTGGTTTATTTGCCTATATTTTAAATTCGATGTGTTTAAGGTTAACTTCAGTCAAAGGGTATGTATATAGCTGCATCTGTACGAATACGATGAGAGACGTAAGTATCGCATTTTCGTTTTAATTGAAGTTAAAATTTTCGAAGTTACAATAATTAAAATATTATTTCCATACGAACAAGTTTTCCACTTCTCCATCAATACAAAATGCAACTCAAAATACCACACACTCGTGAGAACACAAAACTATGCCGTCTCACGAAAGAAGTTAAACTAAAGCCCCCCACCCCCTCACTGATTACCTTTGAAACAAAATAAACAGAACCCTAACAAACTTAACTTAACAATTACAAAAAAAGAACCGTTTGGAAGGCCAAACTAGCTATCATATCCCAAATTGATTACTGGACGGGAGTGCCTGTCACGACCGGAACCACGAGGAAAGAGGAAAATGCAAATGTACATTGGACTCAAACATTTGTGTACAAACGTCTTTTTCTTCAGTGACAAAACAACTGTGGTAGAATGATACATTGTGGCAGTGCTACTTTTCATGAACTGTCGAAATTTACCCCACTTACGTGAAATGGAAAATACCATACATTAATAAGCATACACAACTGTTCGTTTGTGGCGACAGATGATGTGTGATTCTATGCAGGCCGTGAATGTGTTGGTATTGCCTACGCTCCTGGATCTCTATCGCTGCTGCTGTGAAATGTGCGGACTTTTAAACGTTGAAACATTTGTTGCAGCATTATAGAGCAATGCTGTTACAACGCATCACATTTAAGTGGTATCAGGTAACACCTTGCATTTGACAACAAAAACTGTGGCATTCCATAGGTTTTATTATAGAAACATGTATCACAAATACTTTTATAGGAAGGCTCTATGGTACGGTCCCCTCGTTCGACGCACAGTTCACATCGCCACACCAACGATTGTCGGGCAAATTTGAAAACACCCTCATTGTCCCGAATAATACCGGCAGCTGCAAAGATGCGGGTGGACAAGATCCTCATCGGATTCCACCGTGGTTTCATAAGCCAGGCTGCGCATATTACACCAGATGAAACAGTCAAATGGATTCATATCAGGGGATCGCGGAGGCCAGGTAACAGTACCCCCACTTCCTATCCATCGTCCAGGGAATACGAGATTCAGGTGATCGGGCACACGTCGCGAACTGTGGGATGGGTCGCCGTCGTGGTGGAACCACATGGCCGCTGGTGTTTGTAACGGGACCTTTTTGATTAATGTCGGCAGAGTTTCCCGCAGAAATGCAGCTTACAAATTGCTGGTGAGACGATGTGGTAACAGATATAAGTCATCCAACATGTTATGTATTACGCCTGCCCAGACATTGACCCTAAATCGCTGTTGATCCCTGTGTACGAATGTGGTGTGAGGATTGACTTCCGCCCACTCGTGGATGATTCCACCATTATGTATACCATCACATTGAAAGGAAGTTTCGTCAGTGAAGAGAATGTCTCTGTCAAAATCATGGTGCGTTCTGCGTTTTTCCAGAAACCATGCTGCAAACTCCACCTGTCGAGGATAGTCCTCAGGACCCACGGCATGAACACCTTGTACATGGAACGGATGCAGTAATTGCTCATGAAGCACTTGACCAATGGTGTGGCGGCTTCTGTTGAGTACTCATGCAATAGTACGCGTATTCACACGTGGGTAATTCTCAACATTCCTCTACACATCCTCTTCAAACCTGGCTGTCCTCGCTGTCCGTCTGCGCCCTGCATTCTGTCGTGTCACCCCAAACTTCCACTTTCTCTCAAAGGTCGCCGCACAGACGCAAATGTGTGGTGAGGCTCCTTTTTGTGCGGAAATCGATCCCTGTACATTATTTGCGCCTTTTGTCTATTTCCCTCTGCCGCAACGTAGACGAGTAGCATATCTGTCAGTTCCGGCCACATAAAGCATTCCATTTTGTTGACACAACATGCACCTTGACAAACAGAAATGTAAATGACACATTATGGAGTGCTCAGATATCTCTACATAGTATAAAACAAAGTAGCTTATCTGCGTTTGTCTGTGTATTCGCTTAGTACTTCTAAACTACTTAATGAATTTTGATGCGGTTTCCAACATAATTTAGAGAATTTATTGAGGAAGGTTTCGGCATATAATATATATATATTTAATGTAAGGGTAGTAGAGAAATGTCGAACCGTTTGTAATCGAGTCGTAAAAACCCGCTTTTAGGGCACTTACATTGCTTGCGCTGCCTTAACCATTAGATACAAGTCAAATTATTGTAATACAGAATTGCAGCTTTCAAAATGGTTTACAGAAAAGTTATCGCTAGTATATGTTTTTCTTTTAAGAATGACCCACAGTAACCATTTTTGTCTTTCAAAGTTTGATCAAAAATAATGGTTCACTTGCGAAGCTGTTTTGACCGACATAATATTAATCCTTCTCCAATTAAATATGTTAATAAAATAAACCATATCATTTAAATTAATATCTTAGAAGATATCACAGGTTAAAAATTATGCTCAACAAAATAATAACAGCTGTTGAACGAGCGCCTCACAGGGCGGCTATATAAAGTGCGCAGCGGCCCGCGCCTCGCCCTGTAGTATTCAATGATTCGTAGTGAACGTACGTGCATCGGAGCTCTCCAGAGATATAGAAACAATAGTAAAACGTGCTTTCTATTTCGATCATGTCACGAAGAAGTCGGAGTTAGAGCAATATAGGTCGTAGTACAAAGGCTGCAAAAAGAATGCGTTGGGTATATAATAATGACAACGAAGAAGAAAGGGAAATCAGGCTATCAAATAACAGAGAAAGTACTTCTTTAAAAATAGATAGAGAATCGTCTGTTGACAGTGAGATTCGTCTCAGTCTTGACCGTGATAGACATAGATCACAGAGAGCTAGAGAATTGTCTTGTCAAATAAACAATAGATTACAAACTGATCGAAATAGACAACTTACCCAGAGACAGATAACTCGAGTAGAATCTACGAGGACTTCTAATTTGTGGTCAGATGAAGTGAATTCTGCCATCAACAACGATTCTTCTATTTATTACAAAAATTTCCCAGCGGTTTCAATAGTTACAATATACACTAAAGAGCCAAAAAAACTGGTACACCTGCCTAATATTGTTTAGGGCCCTCGCGAGCATTCAGAAGTGCCGCAAGACGACGTGGTATGGACTCGACTAATGTCTGAAGGTACGCAGGAGGCAATTCACAGCATGAATCATGCACGGCAGTCCACAAATCCATAGGAGTGCGAAGGGGAGGAGATCTCTTCTGAACAGCAGATTGCAGGGCATCCCAGATATGCTCAATAATGTTCATGTATGGCGATTCAGGTGGCCAATGGCAGTGTCTAAAAACAGAAGAGTGTTCCTGGAGCCACTCGGTAGCAACTATCGACGTGTGGGGCGTCGCATTATCCTGCTTGAATTGTCCACGTCCGTCGGAATGCACAATGGACATGAATAGGTGCAGGTGATCAGACAAGATGATTACGTACCTGTCACTTGTCAGAGTCGTATCTAGACGTATCAGGGGTCCCATTTCACGCCAACTACACACGCCCCATACCATGACAGAGCCNGTATCTAGACGTATCAGGGGTCCCATTTCACGCCAACTACACACGCCCCATACCATGACAGAGCCTCCACCAGCTTAAACAGTCCCTTGAAGACATGTAGGGTCCATGGATTCATGATGATGTCTCCATACTCGTACACGTCCATCCACCCGATACAATTGGAAAAGAGACTCGTCAGACCAGGCAACGAGTTTCCAGTCATCAACAGTCCAATGGCGGTGTTAGCAGGCCCAGGCGAGGCGGAAAGCTTTGTGTCGTACAGTCAACAACGGTACACGAGTGGGCCTTCGGCTCCGAAAGCCCATATAAATGATGGTCCGGTGAATAGTTCGCACGCTGGCATTTTTTGATGCCCCAGCATTGAAATCTACGCCGATTTGAGAAAGGGTTGCAAGTCTGTCGCGTTTAATGATTCTCGTCAGTCGTCGTTTGTCCCGTTCGTTCACGATCTATTTCCGGCCTCAGTGATGTCGAAGATTTGATGTTTTACCGGATTCCTGATATTCACGGTACACTCGTGAAATGGTCGTACATGAAAATCCAAATTTTTTCGCTACCTTGGAGATGCTATGTCCCATCTCTCGTGCGCCGACTATGGCACCACGTTCAAACTGACTTAAATCTTGATAACCTGCAATTTTAGTTGCAGTAACCGATTTAGCAACTTTACCCGACGCTTGTTGTCTTATGTAGGCGCTGCCGACCGCATCGAGTTACTCTGATTGGTTCCATACATCAGTTATTTGCATACGCACGCCTATACCATTTTTTTAGCTCTTCAGTGTATGTTGTTTGTGAACGTTGCTCTGCTCTGAAATGGAAGGATGAACCAAAAGGTATGTGCTGCTTACAGGGAAAAGTAATTTTAGAGGAAATTCTTCCTCCGCCTTAACCATTACACTCTCTTCTTACGGGTGATCATCCTAAGTCTGAAAATGGTATGCGTAATATAAGCCAATACAACAANAACCATTACACTCTCTTCTTACGGGTGATCATCCTAAGTCTGAAAATGGTATGCGTAATATAAGCCAATACAACAACGCGTTTCAAATGACGTAATTTAAGAGTACGCAGGTTGTTGAGCGGGGTTGTATGCCTACGTTCATAATTCAGTGGCAAGTCTATCAGTCAGCAGGTAGCTTTCTTCCATCAGCCCGAAGATCATAAATTTCTGCAAATTCTACTTTGTCTCCGATCCAAAAACACAAGCATCAATACGTTTAACAGTGTCGCACAACCAGTAGATAGTGGCTTAGTTAGATCTTTACTACATATGTTACCTTCACATAACAACTACATACAGTATTTTTAATCTGCTATTGAGAGCGTTCCACCAGGCACACCCCGACTTCACCGTCCTTATCCAAGCAAATAAAGTGCCCGCTGGTGAACACCGTGGCCGATATAACTCACCATCCACGAGTGAAGTAGCAGTTGTGATAGCTGGCCAACAATTTGATTAAAGAGACATTGTATTGCTCAGCCGTGACGACAAGCTACAAAAATATCGGAGTTTCACAGATTTTATGACAGCTTACAGTATCCTTTAATGCTATGTCGGGGCGAAGACGGATATGCAATCAATGTTTTCCAAGTTTATCCGGTTAGTGGAGCTCCACTACATCAAACGGCTTCATGCATGAACTACTATTGCTACCGTATAATAACCAGACTTAACAATTTCCCGGTNGATAGCTGGACAACAATTTGATAAAAGAGACATTGTATTGCGCAGCCGTGACGACAGCCTACAAAAATAGCAGAGTTGCACAGATCTTATGACAGCTTACAGCATCCTTTTATGCTATGTCGGGGCGAAGACGGATATGCAATCAATGTTTTCCAAGTTTATCCGGTTAGTGGAACTCCACTACATCAAACGGCTTCATGCATGAACTACTATTGCTACCGTATAATAACCCGACTTAACAATTTCCCGGNGCTCCACTACATCAAACGGCTTCATGCATGAACTACTATTGCTACCGTATAATAACCCGACTTAACAATTTCCCGGTAAAACTGTCTTTTTCGTTGGCTATCAATAAAGCGCAAGGTCAGACATTTTATGTTGCAGGAATATATTTAAACGTTGAGTGCTTTTCACATGGACAGCTATATGTAGCCCTTTTGCGAGTGACTTATAAAGAAAATCCGTTTGTGTTGTCTCATGGGAAAAAAAGCTATCAACATTGTCTACAAAAAATTATTTCGTTAGGGGCAGTACGTGTTAGTATACACTTTTAAAAAAGACCGTACATTTACGAGAACTTGGTATTTATACTTAGTTTAAACCTAAATAACGCCACATCAGTAAATCGCACCCATGCGAAGCCGGGGCGGGTCGCTAGTGTTATACAATTCGTCTCGAGGTTAATGGGCCGCATTCACTAAAGCGCATTTATTGCCGTGATAACTGCCGTGCCAGGCGTGGAATTGAACACGTAAAACTGTACAGAGCTGCCTAGTGTGGTTTTAGTGCCAGACATGTAGACCGCTCGCACATCTTGTACACACATGTTTTATTTTACATGCTGTGTCTAACACCTAGTTAGATGTTTGCTCGCAAACGAATGGCTTGACAGTGTTGCA
This sequence comes from Clitarchus hookeri, assembly GCA_002778355.1. Classification (NCBI taxonomy): domain Eukaryota; kingdom Metazoa; phylum Arthropoda; class Insecta; order Phasmatodea; family Phasmatidae; genus Clitarchus; species Clitarchus hookeri. Next base: position 534,589 of record NQII01000797.1, on the reverse strand, counting down.
TTATAGGAACTTTATTTTCAGCTGTCAACGTGTCGTTTGTCAAAAGTAACAGCTATTTACGCTATTTGTACGTTTTTAGTTTGTGTGTTTAATGCCTCGTCGAAAGCGAGGTCATTAGACACAGGAACATACAAGTAGGCACGTGAAAGGAACTGACGAAGGATTTGGCCATGGCCTTTATTAAAGAACCATACCAGCGTTTGCTTGGTGTGCCGTCGGAAACCATGGTAAACCAATTCGGGATGGCCTGACTAGGATTCGAATCCGCGTCCTCCCGGATGTGAGTCCAACATTTTACTGTTGTGCTACTTCTCACGGCCCCTGATTTATGAATGACGGGAGATTTTTATACGAACCGCCAGGACTCATACACGTTTAATGCTATTTTAGTTAACAGTACGATCTCAGGGCCTCTAGTCGCAACTGCCTGGGACCACCGCTTTCGTAAAAAACGCACATAGTACATAAAGCTTCGGCTGCAGCGATACATGTCCAGGCGCATAAGCAATAGCCTTTACAGTACACAGAGCGACAGCAATGCGGTTCCAGAACGTTGGCAAGACCAATACTTCATGTAGGAAATCTCACACCGACTGTTACCAGAAACACATTGTCGGATGTCGTATCTTATGATTTTTAATGCATGGTAATTGTTGTTTACAATAAGTAATAAATGTCCTCTGCCAATGTCTGTGCATCTGTGCAGTGGGAACAGCAGCTTACCATATGCACAAGTTGGACGTATTTCCTACGTACGAGGCACTGTATCGCTACAGCGTAATCTAGCAGAATGTTCGTGTGCATTTTAAACGAAAACGGTGTGTCCTAGACAGTTGCCACAGAGGGACCATTTTTGTTTTGTAGGTCATACTGCTCAATAAACGTGTATCAAACGTTCATAATTCCCGACGGTAACGAAGTTGCCGACCTTAATAGGATGGCCACGTATGTTATTTACATAACGGAGAGTGTTTTTAATGTTAATTTTCTCTTAGGTTGAATATCCCGATAAAATAAAACTATGTTCCGCGAAATGTACTATCGCCTCACATGGTTTCCGATGTTTCGCAAAAATACATTCCAAAATCTCAATTTTCGGGGACTTATTTCATCCATAATATTTTGTTTACCTTCTAAGTGTTATTTATATTTGCCATTTGATTTTGCATAAAGAATCGCCTCACGAGGTTTGTACGTCGAATACAGTCCCATTTTGTATAAGTGTCAAGAAGCTTATGGTATTGTATGCTAGCGGACACTTTGAGGTACGTTTTACCGCAAATGCTACACAAGTTAATTGGTGCACAGCAACTTAAATTTAATGTTCTAAATAAAAAGTCCCACTTAAGTTATTATTGTTTTTTAAAGGTGTATATGCTTTCTTTTATTATTTGTGAACTGTTAAGTGTTGCCCACCGAAAGTGTACCCTTAGATGTGGTATCTTATGTTCTACTACTGAAGCTTAACCGATAAATAAATTTCAATTACTATATGAGAATAAAATATATTTTGAACCAGTATAAAAATATATTGAGGCAATTGAGGGCAGTGAACGTTTTCTTTTACTTAGAATTTATTTCACTTGCATTAATTTCAAACGTTTAACGAAAATGTTCAAACAATATATTTTTTAGTAAAGTATTTAGAATTACAATTAATTTTTTTATTGTTTTCATAAATTTTAGAGCTAGTCCCTACGCATATTAGGAAAATTTATACCAGGAATCGCACAATTGATGCTTATATATGTTTTCTTAATTTGAAAAGTTATTAGATGTACGTGTTTTTTTATAAGTCACATCGTTTGTTTGTTAGTTGTAAAAACAATAAAAACAATTACATCAAACATACAGACAGATAGAGATAAAAAAACAGGCTGTAACGATTTATATTTTATTTCTATAATTACAGTATATTATATATAAAGGTCTTCTAGTAAGACAAAAATAATATTGATGTTCACCAGCAAAATTTAAAACAGGTTTGTAGTAAATAATTTTGATAGCAAATTAAGTTCCTGTTGCAGTTAATAATTAAACTATCCAAGAACTCAGACAGCAAAAAATATATAGAAGTAATTAAATATATTTATTTATNTTGCAGTTAATAATTAAACTATCCAAGAACTCAGACAGCAAAAAATATATAGAAGTAATTAAATATATTTATTTATTTATGATGATTATAATGATGATGATTATAAAGATGATGTTTATGATGATGAACCATTATATTCCATTGTNTATTTATTTATGATGATTATAATGATGATGATTATAAAGATGATGTTTATGATGATGAACCATTATATTCCATTGTTTTAAAACAATTAAGAAAATATTAAGTGCATATTTAAATTTAATGATTCGGCGGTTTAAATATTCTTCCATATACCTCGGTAAAGGTATTTCAGGAAACGATAAACAAAATCAATGAAAAAATTTTTTTAGGAGGGATTCGACAATAGTTTTATTAATGATAGAAAAGTATAAGTCGAAATTAATAATTATTCGTTAATGATAGGAATTATTAACTGATTGGCATTATAATTTGTTGACCAAAACAAACATGACGAACATTAAAAATAAATATATGTTTATGATTTTGTTAAATATATAGATTTGTAATGTCAAAAATTGTTGCTTTTCATAAATATGTCAACACTAAAAAACATTTATCCAAAGCGTAGTTGGTAGAATAATAATAACATTATAAAACCAATTTATGAAAATAATATAAAAGAATTCAATTCAAGATCTCAACCAAACACACCTGAAAGTAAATCTTCACCAAGAAAACCAAAATCGGGTGAAGGAATAAAAAAAAATAGTAATATGCCAAAGAAATACGTGTGAATGAATGATGTAAGAAAATTCATAGATAGATTGTTATTAGTTATCCACAGAAAAGAAAATGCTGGTAAGAAAAAACATTGTTATAATAAAGACATTGTAATGAAAATGTAAAAAAAAGAATTTTCTGATTTTGTTGATAATAATCTTGAATGCATTCCATAACGAATAAGATTTTTTAAATATTATTCCTCCTTTAATTTAAAGTTCCAAACATCATGGTAAAGGTATAATAAATTGGGCTTTCAATATTTTAAATCAACATGAAATGCATTTACCTGGTTATAATTATTGTGGTCCATTCCCGCATTATATAAAACATTGGAACGTGTGGATAAAGGACTGAACCAACTTGATGAAGCTTGTAAAGATCATGATATTGCGTATAAAGATCATAAAGACATAGAATCAAGACATGACGTTGATAAAATTATACAACAAGAAGCTAAAGAAATAATGTTATATAAAGACACTCGGGATTGGAAAAAAATTAGCTTCAGTATTTTATTCTGGAAGTGTGTTTACTAAAAGAAAATTAGGGCGGGGGATAAAAATGTGTTAATAAAATAAACAAACGATAACTTTATTAATTTTTTCATATATAAATGATGATAAAAACCATAATGTTTGATACACCAATAAATTAACATAGATAAATATTTAAAATAAGATCAGCTTCAGAAGAAAAATAAAAATATTAAATAAGGAAAGGGGTTTTCAATAACTTTATTAAAAGCAACTTTTATTGAAAAACCAAACTTGTTGTGGTTTTAATTTAAAACTAATTGCTATTTACCATTTAATTTAAAATTTTTGGATTATTAGGTGGATTAACTGCAGGTGCCTGTTAAATATATAACTGTGTTAAACAAACTTAAAAGAAATAATGTATAAATATAGGAACAAAAAAAATACACAAATTAGCTGTAGAAAATAAAGTAGAATTGATTACATTTATTATGTTAAAAATTACAGTAAAATATTTTAGAGACGTATTTATAATTGCTGAATTGCCAAATAAAATAAATACAAAGAAATGTGCAATTGCAAATTTCGATATAACTTCTAATCCTGGAAATCATTGGGTTTGCTATTATAAAAACAATAATGTTGTTTCTTATTTAGATTCATCTGGAAGTAATATTCGTAGTGCATAAATTTTTTAAATTACAATTTTTATAATAAATATAATATAAAACAAAACTATGATTTTGTTATATGTGGCCATTTATGTTTAATAGTACTAGACATATAACCTAAATGATATAAATGTTTTAATGCAGTTTATTTATTAATAAATTACCTTTTAATTTCGGAAGCCATTAATTAGTTTTTGGGATAATTATTGTTACGAACGTTGACTCATACACTTGACTACCTAGTGTTGCACGGGCTGGCACTTAGGGAGGGGGGGGGTTACCCAACCCACCCGTGATTGCTGCTCCATCGCCCTGCCGGGGGAATACTTGAAGACCACCTGGCTGGTAGAGTGGAGTGAAGATATTTGGGCAGGTCTTAACATCGAGGTCCTGAGAACCGATGAGGGTGAAGCGAGGTGAGTATGGAGAAGCTCTGTAATGCAAAGGGAATTCTGAGGATACACAAGAATCTTCTGAGAATTAGGACCCTCAGAGCAACGCGGCATTTTGAAATTTCTCGGCAATGGCTGACTACTTTATAAGTACTTACGTGGCCTGAGGGTCGGGAGTCTTACGTGGAATCCATTCGTCTGATTTCTTTATTCAGGTAAAATCTGGTGCAGCGAGTGACATCGGTGAAGAGGACGGACGACAACAGAAGATTTCGAGACGACGGTGGACGAGTTTATTGTGGTGGAAACGGACGAGAGATCATGATACCTGACGAGTGAAGGCTACTATGCATAAGTGCGCTCGGAGATCCTTAGAACATTGCGGACTTGTGGGACCTGGATTTAACTGAGGAGGGACTGTATGAATTGTTATACCGACATTATTGTAAATATTGGAACAGTCAATATGTACATATAATTTATAAAGTAATTCAATGGGTTTTGATACACTGTTATTTGGGAATGATTTTAATTATTAGTTACCTTAATTTCTTTGGGATAATTGTCATTTTTATTTGTTTAATTAATTGATTTTAAACAGCAAGTGATAGCAATTTTTTNTTAATTTCTTTGGGATAATTGTCATTTTTATTTGTTTAATTAATTGATTTTAAACAGCAAGTGATAGCAATTTTTTTGCGAGACATTGGGTCGAGAGAATTTTGTTTGTAATTATTGAAAATAATTTTATGAAATTATAATTAACTNTTTTTTTGCGAGACATTGGGTCGAGAGAATTTTGTTTGTAATTATTGAAAATAATTTTATGAAATTATAATTAACTATTTTATTTAATAAAGTCTTCCATCCCTTAACGAACAGGGCTAAATCCGCTGACATAAAAATAAATTTTCAACGGTAGTTTAAATATTGATGAGCAGATAAAACACTGTATTCCAATCATAAATTTTAAAGAACAATTTAATGATTTCGAATAAAGTTTCAACTTTATCATAAAAATCTGTATCAATAACAAAATTAATAGTTGATAATTGGAAATATGTCGTTTTTTTCATGCTATTAAAACTAGATTAAGTCAGTTTTATATTAGCATAGTAAAAATCTTAGCTCATAAATCTGGTTTGAATGAATGTAGTTTAAATATGTTCAAAATTAAAATTTAAAAAAAATATTAAAATGATAACGCTTTGACATCCGCGTTAAGTAATTATTATAAAAATTACAAATGTAGTTATTTTAACAATAAATTACTGTTAGAACTAATGAGCTTACTTTTCTCGACATGGGTGCAAATAGTTTTAATGACTTACAAGTTTAGATGGTAGGTAAGCTTTGACAGCTCGTTGATAGCAATACCATTAGAGATGATACCAGAAAAATATGAAAGAGTAGCGAGCCAATTACAAATTTATATGTCCCGTATCTGAGACCTGCACCCAGAAAACCTTGTAAGAATAAGCTAGTGTTCAATCAACTGCATTAAGGGAGTAGGATTCAGAGCAGTGCCTTGGGTTTTAATCAGTCAAATTTTTCGAATAATAGGGCTCACTAATCTGAAATATTTACTAGTCCATTATTTATAAAACTACTGTCGGAACCACTTAAAACACTTTAATTGGCATGGCCTACCATAACGCTATATGTGTGAAGAATTTGGAGGAAAGTAGTAGTTTGGTCACCGAGATATGGCATGAAAACCTTATTTTCTTAATCGGTGCTAACTACAACAATGCCTAACACCAGAGGAACTGTATAAGATGCTTCTAATATATACTGCAAAAAAAAATTAGGTTGAATTCAGTTAAAAAATTAAATCGATAAGCCACACTTGTCAAACATTTATATAGCCGCCATTTTTCAAAACAATGTCTTACCCCACTTAAATTATGTAAATGCACGTGTCATTTAGCACTAACGGTGTGCGAAATTTCATGTAAATTATTTAATTGTTCCAGAAAAATTACAATCTGTTAGCTCTGTTTTGCAAATACCTGGCAAAAGAGTATATCTGTATGCATATTTGTTGCTTCTAATGAACANCAATCTGTTAGCTCTGTTTTGCAAATACCTGGCAAAAGAGTATATCTGTATGCATATTTGTTGCTTCTAATGAACACTATTAGCATACAAAATTTTGTTAAATTTTGGTCAATTGTTTCCAATATATAAAATATTAACCTAACTTATTTACTTTATCAGTCATATAAATAAACCTGCTCACCTAACACATGTTAGTTTACATAACTGCTGTACCACTAATTGCATGAAAGAATTTGGTGGTATTCCGCTGAGTTGTCCTCGAGATATGGCTTAAAACATCATATTTTTCAATTAATGATCATTATAAATTGAGGACAAAAATGTTATTCATTACCACATGCAATTATTGGTATGGATAAAATATAAAAAGCTATATTAAAATCAGTTTCAGGGTTTCGTAAATATGGCACATTAAGCTTAAGTATCATTATATCCACCATTCTGAAAATAAATATATCTGGCACAATTAAAAAATAGAAATTATTATGGCCGACCACACAACCACTTCATTGCCAAATTTTTGGGAATCGGATGTTTGTTTTCCGATATATGACAAAAATTTTATTTTACAAAATGGCGAAGAAATAGAGCTTGTTATAGACAAATTTGATGGTTATGACATATAAATAGGTTCTGTATTTTCGTAGATATGACATACTGAGATAAATTGTCAATATAGATGCCATTTTTAAAACCTTACCTTATCGATTCAAAACAAACCTCACATACTGGTACTAGATTGCCTAATTTAAAAACAAAATGTGTGGTTTTTTTCCGGTTGTGTGACATAAAAATTGTAATTTGTTATGTGATACCATATTCTTACAAAATGGAGGACAAAGAAACATTGTGTGGACACATTTGCTGGTTATAAAATATACTGCCAGCATACAAAGATGATTTGGAAATAATTACATAGTTTCAATGATACAGCATTCAAAGATAGAACATCTATATAGATGAAATTTTGAAAATAAGTCTCTCACTTACCTAAAACACCCTAGTTTACATCATCTGTCACAGNAAATATATAAAATATTAACCTAACTTATTTACTTTATCAGTCATATAAATAAACCTGCTCACCTAACACATGTTAGTTTACATAACTGCTGTACCACTAATTGCATGAAAGAATTTGGTGGTATTCCGCTGAGTTGTCCTCGAGATATGGCTTAAAACATCATATTTTTCAATTAATGATCATTATAAATTGAGGACAAAAATGTTATTCATTACCACATGCAATTATTGGTATGGATAAAATATAAAAAGCTATATTAAAATCAGTTTCAGGGTTTCGTAAATATGGCACATTAAGCTTAAGTATCATTATATCCACCATTCTGAAAATAAATATATCTGGCACAATTAAAAAATAGAAATTATTATGGCCGACCACACAACCACTTCATTGCCAAATTTTTGGGAATCGGATGTTTGTTTTCCGATATATGACAAAAATTTTATTTTACANACACAACCACTTCATTGCCAAATTTTTGGGAATCGGATGTTTGTTTTCCGATATATGACAAAAATTTTATTTTACATGTGGGGCTATTTTACAAAATGGCGAAGAAATAGAGCTTTTTATAGACAAATTTGATGGTTATGACATATAAATAGGTTCTGTATTTTCGTAGATATGACATACTGAGATAAATTGTCTATATAGATGCCATTTTTAAAACCTTACCTTATCGATTCAAAACAAACCTCACATACTGGTACTAGATTGCCTAATTTAAAAACAAAATGTGTGGTTTTTTTCCGGTTGTGTGACATAAAAATTGTAATTTGTTATGTGATACCATCTTCTTACAAAATGGAGGACAAAGAAACATTGTGTGGACACATTTGCTGGTTATAAAATATACTGCCAGCATACAAAGATGATTTGGAAATAATTACATAGTTTCAATGATACAGCATTCAAAGATAGATCATCTATATAGATGAAATTTTGAAAATAAGTCTCTCACTTACCTAAAACACCCTAGTTTACATCATCTGTCACAGNACATCTATATAGATGAAATTTTGAAAATAAGTCTCTCACTTACCTAAAACACCCTAGTTTACATCATCTGTCACAGTACTTCTTGTTTGTCATGTTTGGTAGGAATCAGTCAATTGTTTCCCGAAGTATTACAAATGGTGCTATATTATAAAATGGCGTACAACAGAGGCTTAATGTAGACCCATTTGATGGTTATAATATATACTCCCAGCATAAAAAGATGGAATTGATTAAATTGATTCGATGATGTAGTATACTTTGATAAAATAACTGTACGGCTGCCATTTTAAAAATAAGTTTATTACCTACTTATAACATACATGTATACATGATCTACCATTGTACTAATTGTTCAACAAATTTTGTTTCCTGAGATATGCTATAAAACCTTTTTTTATATAAAACATCTGACGAATGTTGTTATTTATTTACATTAATTATGATTTTAATTGATACTGTCAGCATAAACTATTTAGTTGAAATTGGTCGAATGGTAGGGGAGAGTGGGGCACATTAAGACAGCAAGAACATTTACATTTGTTTAAAAAGGTAATTTGGTTTAATTCACTTGTATAGTTGGCAATAATGTTTCTTTATATCGTGTAACTGTTTTCTTCCATCACATGTTCTTTGTTGAGGTTTTACATCAAGGCACTTGTTTTGTGATATGCGTGGAGAATTGTTAATTTTTAAATTAGTAAGAGGATTTCTTAACATTAATTAGTGATAAAGTAACTTCCTGGATATTATTTGTAAGAAATATCATTACATGTTTCTGTAAAGGTAAAACTTATTTGTCAGACATAAACGAAGGTCTTCAGTAAAAAACTATGTCTGTAGTGAGCACATGAGGCACTTTAAGACATTATTAGGAGGCACATAGGAACCATTCTCCCAATGTACCCCGGCTATATGGTGGGTTGCTAACTATAATATATTATTTACCTGTTACAGATGTGAAAATGGTCGGAACGTATAAAAAACTGACAGAACTTTTATATCCGAAAAGGATACGGCTGTTGCAGTTACGGCTGTCCTGGAGACGAGGTTGTCAATTACAGCTGCTGCAGAAACATTCAGCCTGAAAAAATCAACGATAGAAAACAGATTGAAAAAAGATCAAATAAGAGGCGATCTGAGCAACAAATAGACAAGGAGACTGGAGAGGTAACAAGCGAAAGAAATTGTGAAGAGGATAATAATGAATGTATGTTCAGATGGGAATTCCAATCAAAATACCCTACATAACAAGTATTCCCAGGTGAGCAAGAAAATTGGCTGTATTAATTTTTTTTACATTCATCAGAAATTAACTATTGGTTAACATGTGAAGAAACAGAAAAACTGGCTTATAAATATGCTAAGTAACTGGGGAGACAATTTCCTGACTTCTGTGGAAATTGAGGGAAATGCTGGTAAAGACTAGATGCTATCTTTCATGGGACGATCTCTGTTATCTCTTATGAAGCCTGGAAATGCAAGTATAAACCGGGCCACTTGATTAAATAAAACTGATGTTGAGCCATTCTTTGACAACTACCAATCTGCTTTGCAAAAATACAAAATTCCACTAGAAAGGATATACAATTTAAATGAAACCTCTGTCACAACAGTTCAGTAAACCCGCAAAATAATAACTGGAACAGGCATAGAACAAGTAGGACAAACAGTATCACCCGAACGAGGAGAACGTGTTACTTTTTGTGGAATTATAAATGCAACTGGGAATACTCTTATCACCTGTCTTTATTTTTCGTCGATCAAAGTATCAGTCTATTTTTCTGAGGGATTGTTCCAGTGGTAGCCTAGGTTTAGCAAATTAGTCAGGATCATGTTGGATGTCATCAGTCTTATTTCTGAAAGTCGTAAATCACTTTCAAAACATCATAAAATGTAGTAAATGTGAGCCAATATTGATTCAGTTGGACAATCACGAAAGCCATACAAATCTGGAAACAATACTTTTCTGCAGAGAGAAAGGAAATGCTTTTGTCACTTTCCCTCCTCACTTCACACATCGACTGCAGTCCCTTTATGAGTGTGTTTATTGACCCATCAAGAATTATCTCAAATTCGCTTTCAAAGACTGGCTTTCTGCTAATCCTGGCAAACGAGCGTCAATTCATGAAATAGCAGTGTTAACAGAAATAGCATAAAAGAAGGCTTTCTCAATGGAGAATATTTGCTCTGGGTTCAGAAAATTTGGGGTTGTCCCTTTCGACTGGAATGTGTTCACAGATGATGATTTTGCCCCCACAAGTAATAGGCCTACTGCCAATACTTGAGTAGAATCAACAGTATACAATCAGGGATATCCAGAAATCAATATGCTTCAAGATCCAGTTCCAAGCACAAGCGTTAACAGTATGAGGTTAACACTTTTCCAGGCTAAAAAAAAACCGTCAAACATGGCAGGAAACCAGGAAAATGAAGGATTCTAACTGAAACTACTAAATATGAATTGAAAATGAAGCATGAGAACGAAATAAAAATGGTAAGATAACATTCTTCAGGAAACCAGCAAAAGTTCAGAATGCTGAAAAATGTAGTTCAAGGTTAACAACGATGATTCTAGTGATTCAAGTTGTATTGCCAGCAAAATTTCTCCCTGCATATCCAGCCAGCCTGTTATTACCTGGTTTTTACCAAAAGTTTCTTTGTGCGTATCCACATGAAAAACGACCTGAATTGAAAANGCCAGCCTGTTATTACCTGGTTTTTACCAAAAGTTTCTTTGTGCGTATCCACATGAAAAACGACCTGAATTGAAAACTGGTGGGTTTGCATATCCACCGACAGGTGGAAATTGCCACCAAGCCTCATTTGTTTGGATTCACGTATTCGTTTANGTGGTGGGTTTGCATATCCACCGACAGGTGGAAATTGCCACCAAGCCTCATTTGTTTGGATTCACGTATTCGTTTATCTTTTAAAAACATTTAGAACAATACCTAATTGTTTCCTGTGACGTATCCAAACTGAAAACGGAACAATTTGTCACTTTACCATTTGTTTCCCTGGGCGTATCCCCGTGTGGAAGTGACTTGTTGCTAAAATGTTCCTATTGCATACCCAACAACGATTCATTTACATTTTAAATCCAAAACCAATAACCAGCTAGTGAAATGAGTTGTTTAAATAATATTGAGTTAAAAAAAAAATAATCAATATGTGGAAACTCTAAAAGCTTCACTGGCTTACAGTGAGGGATTATAATTAATGAATTTCATGTATCAATGCCACGGAATCACGAGTTTGTGCAGGGCTGTTTCATTTTGTTAGTTTTTATGAAAGTTGTAGAATTTAGAGTATCTCCAAGGCTTCCATAATCTTAATCCATAACCTTAACCCCCCTTCCTTTTTTTTAAAAACATGAAAACCACCTACTGCTATTTTCAATTAAAATTGACCCAAACAGCTACTCACTGTCATTTTAAACAGACATTGCACACCGCTAGATAATCATATTTTAAATTTAAATGCGCCATTGTCATTTTAACGCTTTGTTTATTCTGATGATAATTCTCTAAAATAAACCAGTTGTGAGATTCCTAGTCAGATACGAAAAAAGTTATCAAGAGTTGTGAGATGGCTCTTTCGTGTTGTTATGGAGACAATATATATTTTGGCAAGGGAGGACCGATATGTACCTCCCTCTTACTACCAAACACATGATCAAAGGTCATAAACGGAGGCAAACAGCAAGCCTACTTTAAACACTTTAAAAATGTTTACTGGAAATTGGTAATTTTTTGCTCGCTAGTTTCTCGGGGTGCGATCCCATTGCTGAGAACTATTTGCTTAAAATTTCGGTGATTGCACACCACCAGTCAATCAATTTTTTAAATTTGAAACCAATAACCAGCTAGTGAAATAAGTTGTGTAAATAATAATTAGTTTAAAAAAAAATAATCAAGACATGGAAACTCTATAGTCTTCACTGGCTTACAGTGAGGGATTATAATTTATGCATTTCATGTATCAATGCTTTGGAATCATGAGTTTGTGCAGGTATCTTTCGTTTTGTTCTTTTTATTTTAAAGTTGTGCAACTCCAAGGTGTCAACAAATGTTAGTATGTCACGAGGAAGGCTGGAAATACTGCTGTGTAACTCACCTCTCTTTGCACTCGCGAGGTTGTTTAGTTTTGTTCGTTTTATTTGAAAGTTGTGTAGATTTTATAGCCCCTCCAAGGCCTTCATGCCTCTGCACTCGAGATTTAATCAGGTTGGTGATGTCAACAGGAAATCACAGGCTTATTAAAATGCACAGTCTTGGCGCTCGTTCGTATTGTAGGCTATATGTGAAGGTTATGTAGATTTTATAGCTACCCCATGGCCGTCTACCGTCTCTCTACTCGAGGTTGAAGTTGGTTGGTGGTGCCAACAGGTAGTTACAGGTTTATAAAAATGCACAGTCTTGGCGCTCGTTCGTATTTTTCGTTATATATGTGAAGGTTATGTAGATTTGATAGCCACTCCATGGCCATCATGCCTCTCTACTCGAGGTTTACGTTGGTTGGTGATGCCAACAGGAAGTTACAGGCTTATTAAAATGCACTGGGGTGTGGCTCATTCATATTGTTCGCTTTATTTGGAAGTTGGGCAACGCTTTGTGAATATTAGCTCGGTATTGCAATTGCAAGTTTGCACTCAGCCATCGTAGTTTTACAAATTAAAACAACTACTAATTTAAACTTTAAACTGACACAAATAACTACTCATTATCATTTTAAACAGACACCGCACACCGCAAGTCAATTACACTTTAATTTTAAATGAGCCATTGTGATATTAAACTAAACCACTTGTGAGATTTCTAGTCAAGTACAAAAAATTGAATGTATATCGGCGAGGCAAAGAATTTGACATATGTAACTTAAAATGAAAAAAAAATATATATATATACTTTTCGTTTATCTGTTTATATTTTTGTACAAATGCTAAGTTACCTTTTGCACTTTAATTTTTTACTGTTAAAACCAACTACTGTTTGTTCTGATGTTCATTCTCTAAACTACACCAGTTGTGAGATTCCTGGTTGGGTACAACATGTTGAATATATACCAAACAGAAAGCTATTCAAACGATATAATACATGAAAGCTAAACCAACTAATTCATTTTAATGTTATTAATTTTTCCCAATAGTTCCTCAGGGCCTGTCCCACTGCGGAGAGTGACTTGTTAAAAATTTCCTATTACGTATTTGATTCTAAAAACAAACACTTTAAAACTAAACCAACTAATTCATTTTAAACATGAAAACCAACTAATTCATTTTAAACTTTACTTTAAATTGACACACACACACACACACAGCAAGCCATTCAAACACTTTGAACTGATGCAAATATCAAGTCATTTTAAACTCTACACAAAGACCTCGCTCTTACTACACATAGCAAGCCAATCTCACTTTAATTTTAAATGATCTATTGTCACAGACACGCCACACACTTTTAAATAGACACCACACAAAACAATTAAACAGTTCATTCGCCCTTTCAACTGAGGCAAATAGCTACTCGTGTATATTTGTATTTTCACTCTTCTTTACTTGTATCTGATAATGAAAACAAAAAAATATATACTTTCGTTTTATCCATTTATTTTCTGACGACTTGCTTATAAGCTTCGGCATGGACGTCGATGCACCATAGTTGGACTGACTGTATCTGGCCGATATGTCAACCACTACCAAGTGCACCGTGTGCTTTGGAGGGTATGAACAGTGCCATTGCTGTGATTGAGATGAAATAGTACCGAGGTTTCCTCGTCAACCTCACCCAAGAGTTTGGTGCAATATGATGAGGGCCAAAAAATATGGAATTGTATTGCCAAAGGAGAGCGATGCAGTGATGGGCTGCGAGACTTGTAGGTTCATGAATGATTTTTTTTAAATATGCTGACGCATTCTGCATCCCTATATTTTATTCGTCAGAACACACGCTCTGGCGAAGCTCGCAGGCGGACGACCGCAATAAGGATTAAGGGTTTTGCGGACGTGATGGGAGAATGGCACCAGGATGGCCCAGCGGAACGACCACGTGCGGAGGAAGGCGGATGCAACTGCATCTCGCAGCTGCTAAGGGATGCTGAGCCCACACCAGCAGCTGAGTCTGTCCCAGGCTAGTTTCAGCAATAAACATTGAGACCTTTTAGCGGGGAGAATAATGACACGGTATCCGGAGGCATAAAAACAACACGTGCGCTGAACCGAAGGGGCCACCCAAGAGTTCCTGCACGTGCAGAACAGAACAATAAACTTCCAGGCCAGAATCAAGGGGCGATGCCAGGCCGACTGCGGACCACAGGAGCAGCAGCCATGTGCTTTACAACTCAGGGGGGACGCGGCGAGCACACTGGCCACGTGCAGGGATGGGGCAAGTTAAATACGGCGATGGAGCCTACAAAACAACGGGAGAGCGGGAGGAATGGATCAGTCAGTCGAGGATAGAGCAGTCAGGCAGTCAGTCGGGGGACCTGAAGCGAGGCGTCCGGGTCGGAGCCGGACGAAGCCAGTGAGAGGATCGATCAGTCAGTCTAGGATCGAGCAGTCAGTCGAGGATAGAGCAGTCAGGCAGTCAGTCGGGGGACCTGAAGCGAGGTGTCCGGGTCGGAGCCGGACAAAGCCAGTGCGAGGATCGATCAGTCAGTCTAGCATCGATCAGTCAGTCGAGGATCGAGCAGTCAGGCAGTCAGTCGGGGGACCTGAAGCAAGGCATCCGGGTCGGAGCTGGCCAAAGCCTGTGCGATGATCGATCAGTCAGTCAGACGTCGTCGAGCGAGCAGTGCGGAGAGAACCGGGAGTTCAAGAAGGCGTCGAGATGCCCACCAAGTGCCGGAGGAGTCCCAAGTCGCCAGCCGAGAGAAGACAGTGCCTCCATCCAGATAACAATACAGAGCCTATGTATAAAAGGGAAGGGGAGTGTTGTCTCATGTGTACATGTATAAGTGGCCCTGTTAAGCGTTAATAAAACTGATGTATTGGCAACCTGAAAACGAGGTGAATTTATTAGTAAATTGGACCTAGAGACAATAGTGTCGACGTATTCCTACGCCCTAACACTGAGGGCTAGCCACAATTGCTGGTGCCTTACGCAGAGAGCAGATTCAATACCTCCTTATAAACCATAGCATTAAGCAGGTATCAATTTTGGCGCCCAACTAAGGGGTATGCTGAAGTCTGTATAGACGGAGGCAAGGACAAGCTTAATACCCGGGAGAAAGAGGACCTTGCCCCGACCGAGCAGCGGGCACATTCACGACTTTGGGGGAGTCATAAAATCAACCCTCGTGACTTCGGGTAGTCATAAAATTAAACCAGTGGCATCCATTACCAACAGTATAACCGAGAAGGGAACAGGTAATAAAACAGACGAGAATGGCAGGCCGCAGAAGTGCGCGTAATGTAGAGAGTAAGGCGGAGAAAATAGAAACACCCAGTGGGTTACTAGGTCACCAGACAGTGAACAATAACGAGCCAGCCAGGCTAAACACAGACGTCAGGGAGGCTATGACAAAACAGCCTGTAGCATCCAGCAATATTACTTTAAGAGTCCCAATTACCGAAGCAGGCAGCCGAAGAAGTAACGAGCATGAGTGGGATGTGCAGGTCCACGAGAGTAAGGCGGGAGAACCGAGGGAGATTAGCGAAACCTTAGGCCACAGCCCACAGAATGGCACGCAATAAATGATGAGCATGACGAGGAGCGGATGCCAGGAGCGGGCGAAAGGACGTAGCCAGGAACGGGAAAAAGGACGTAGCCAGGAGTGGGCGAGAGTACGTAGTAGCGAAGATAAGGAGGTAAATTTCACTGGATGGTGAAAACGACGTGGGTTCAGGCAGACAGGTAAATTACCGCGCCGACAGACTACAGTAACCGGAGCACCAGTGAAAGATAAAATAGGAAAAAGTAAGTACTAATTCCCTGGATGGGGAATAGTGACACTTTCCGAACAAGTATACCAGTATTTCCGCCCGCCATAAGACCACTCGGATGAGCGGCAGAGAAAGGGCAGGAAAATAGTTCACTGTATGGTACAGAGACTGCGAGATAGGGGTAAACGCAAGATGCCAAAACAAACCCAGTAATATCACGCAGTCGGTGCCCGAAGATAAACAAAATTA
Organism: Clitarchus hookeri; assembly: GCA_002778355.1. Classification (NCBI taxonomy): domain Eukaryota; kingdom Metazoa; phylum Arthropoda; class Insecta; order Phasmatodea; family Phasmatidae; genus Clitarchus; species Clitarchus hookeri. Next base: position 517,990 of record NQII01000797.1, on the reverse strand, counting down.
CAGTAACTGGAGCACCGGTGAAATATTCCTGGACGGGGAATAGTGACACTTTCCGAACAAGTATACCAGTATTTCCGCCCGCCATAAGACCACTTGGATGAGCGGCAGAGAAAGGGCAGGAAAGTAGTTCACTGTATGGTACAGAGACTGTGAGATAGGGGAAAACGCAAGCTGCCGAATAAACCCAGTAATATCGCGCAGTCGGTGCCCGAAGATCAACAACCTGGGCGAGCGCATGGGAGTTAAAGCGCCAGCCATGACTTTTGCACGCACGGGAATACCCATGTGAAGCAGACGACGAGAAGTGTGACGCGATGCGAAAGAGAGAGGAAAGAGGCGTGAGAGCGCCAGCAGAAGCTGTAGGGCACACGGGGATAACCGGTTGAAGAAGGCAGGCGAAGAATCGCGGCTAGAAAAACTTAACAAAGTAACATGCAACCGAGAGCGACGAGTGAAACCAGGCGAGCGAAGGAAGACGGAAGGAGAAGTGGCAACTACGCGATAGGAAGCGGCCGCGGAGAAAATGAAGTAAGGAAGGAAGTTGACTGCATCGGCAAAGAGTCGAACCCAGCAAACATCAAGGAAAAACACAAGCCGACCCGGAAGCCAGGCGGCTGCAGTACTGCAGCCCGGAGATGTCAACTGAACGAGAGATGGAAGGGGGGCCTCTCTCCTACCCCCAGCAGGCGGTCCAAACCCACATTGCGGGGAGAGATGAGGCGGTCCCTTTCCAGCCAGCCGTAAGTAAACAACCGACGGGACTTCTCCAGGCCCCGCCTATTCCAGGGGCCGCGAAGACAGCACCAGGTAAAGTGTTTACCACACTACACCCCCCCCCCAACCCTCTTCATAGAGCAACAAAGACGAGACCATGCAGAAGAAGATATTTTGTTTCCCGAGTGAAAAGGGACGGATTAATTTAATTAATTTCAAAACCGCAAGTGCGAAGTGTGGAGAGGCCTTCAGCCAACTTATCAAGTCATTGTTGTAGTGTAATTATGTGTTCAAACATGCACAGTGAAAACCACGAAAGTTCGCAACAAAAGAGGCAGGAGATCTGTCTCATTGTACCCGAGCTAAATTCATCAGTAGCACTGTCTGCCAGTTACTGATTGTTTGCCCTTGTGTGTCCCCAATTAATAGATGTTCACCGATTTTGTATTTTGTTTACTTTTTGTTTACCACTGTAAAGCATTGTTTACGAGTGTAAAAATTACAACCTGTCACTAAACAGACAGTGGCAATAAATTTAATACATTTTAATCGCCAAAGTTTGGTTAAGTTGCTTAGAATTAATTTTCATATACCTGTTACTGGAGGTAACAGTAAAGTGTTGCAGGAAAAAGCTGCCTACTAAATATAGTGTAGAGAACCATATGTGAGTTATTTAATTTCTTAATTGTCATGGCTTATGACGTTGACTGCATTTGATAATACGTTTTTGTTGCATGAGTGTACCGCTTGTGACGAGTATACTTCGCGTAACGACGCTGAGGGCGAGAATCATGGTTTTAAATCAGTCGTTTTTATATTTTGTTACGTATTACTACAGAAAAAGTCCGTAGGATAGTAAATATCGCTTGAAAAACGAGAAGGAATTAGTAATTTTGAATCTACGAGGAGAGAGAGGAAGGAACGAGGCTCCGGCCAGTGACGGGGCTCTCGCAGGCTGCGCGAAATGGCCGCGCGGGCGTGACACGAGACGCATGGTGATTACAGGTAGTGTGTCGGGAAAATTAAATGTTTAATTTCAATGGTGCGAGTTGGGTAGAACGAAAAGTTATGTTATGTAAGAGGTCCGAGATAACTTGGATTATTTTTAAGTGACCCATTTATAGGTTAACCGGTGAATTTAAAGTTCTGAAATAAAAAAATTTTGGAAAATTTTTACAAGTGAAAAAAATTTGTACGGTCTTTTGGAATCTTTGGCTTAGAGTTTTAATAAGAAATTCTTAAGGTATGTAGTGGTTTTATGCGGTAAAGTGGCAGTGCCGCGGTAATTTAAATACGCTTAAATTTGCGTGATTTTAGCTCGTCAGAGTTGGTGTTATNTTAAATACGCTTAAATTTGCGTGATTTTAGCTCGTCAGAGTTGGTGTTATGTTTAACAAGGGTTAGTGTGTAAGGTGAAATTCAAGAGTTTAGCCTCCAGCCGAGATAGGAATATGAGTTTTTGACGTGACAACGTCTTAAATTAGGTTGCGGCTGGGAGTCACTTATGAAAAAGTGTAACGCTCGGTAACGTTACGATGAGTCACCGAGGAGGGGTAATCAAGGGAGGGAAATGAGGGGAGGAAACAGGAGGGGAGCCGAGCCGGCCAAGGAGAAAGCCACCTTGCATGGAAGCAATTCCAAAGACGAACGACGCGGTGGAGCTAGCGTCGCAGTTTTACAATTAATAAATGTAATTAGACGAACCACAAGGAAATTAATAACGCGCTTGATAAATAAAGACGCTCTCGCATTACTAAAAAAATATGTTTAATGAATATTCGTTGCAGTGACAGATATTGTGTTTTTGACGTGACAACGTCTTAAATTAGGTTGCGGCTGGGAGTCACTTATGAAAAAGTGTAACGCTCGGTAACGTTACGATGAGTCACCGAA
>NQII01000797.1:475669-514400 GCA_002778355.1 Clitarchus hookeri | reverse complement strand
CAGTCAGTCGGGGGACCTGAAGCGAGGCGTCCGGGTCGGAGCCGGACGAAGCCAGTGAGAGGATCGATCAGTCAGTCTAGGATCGAGCAGTCAGTCGAGGATAGAGCAGTCAGGCAGTCAGTCGGGGGACCTGAAGCGAGGTGTCCGGGTCGGAGCCGGACAAAGCCAGTGCGAGGATCGATCAGTCAGTCTAGGATCGATCAGTCAGTCGAGGATCGAGCAGTCAGGCAGTCAGTCGGGGGACCTTAAGCGAGGCGTCCGGGTCGGAGCCGGACGAAGCCAGTGCGATGATCGATCAGTCAGTCAGACGTCGTCGAGCGAGCAGTGCGGAGAGAAACGGGAGTTCAAGAGGGCGTCGAGACGCCCACCAAGTGCCGGAGCAGTCCCAAGTCGCCAGCCGAGAGAAGACAGCACCTCCATCCAGATAACAATACAGAGCCTATGTATAAAAGGGAAGGGGAGTGTTGTCTCATGTGTACATGTATAAGTGGCCCTGTTAAGCGTTAATAAAACTGACTTATTGGTAACCTGAAAACGAGGTGAATTTAATAGTAAATTGGACCTAGAGACAATAGTGTCGACGTATTCCTACGCCCTAACACTGAGGGCTAGCCTCAATTGCTGGTGCCTTACACAGAGAGCAGATTCAATACCTACTTATAAACCATAGCATTGGGCAGGTATCAACGCTCCAGCCTACAGTGAAGAAGTAAACCGCACCCATCATTGTACGTTTTCTGATTGAAAATTGGAACAATTAGCTCGTACTTGGATACGCCAAACGTAATTCGGCTAGATGGTACTCTTCCAGGGCTTCCAGACATCACCCTTTCGCGGCTCGGGATGCGATAACATAACTGAATATTACCTACTGCTGGATGTAGGCAGTGTACCGCAGCTGAAAAAATGGAATTGGCTTGAACTTGGATACTCCAAATGGAACTCGGTGAAATGAGTACTCTTCCAGGACTCCTAGACATCACCCTTTCGCGGCTCGGGATGCGACAACATAACTGAAGATTACCTACTGCTGGATGTAGGCAGTGTAGTGCAGCTAAAAAATGGACAGCCAGCTAATCTATCCTAGAGTCTCCAACTTTATTAAACATGTATATAAATGTAAAAATTTGTTTTTGTGTGTGGTTTTTGAATAAATTTTATTTGAATTCTTTGTGTGTGTGTGTGTTTAGCGATTTATTTTTTAGTACTTTTTTAAAACGTAGGTAGTTTCTTTCTTTTGAATATATTTATTGTTCTTGCTTTTTCCTTGGAGAAGGAACAAACACATGTGATATTTTTTTCCTCTCTCTCGTACAAAACCGCGAGCCATTGCAAGTAATTTTCATTTTAACGAGGTATTAACTGGTTTACACTTTAAATTGACTCAAACACACAACAAGCCATTTTAGGCACAAGTAATTTAACCAACTTTAAACTGATATAAATAGCTTATAATTTCCAATTTAAACAGACATCGCAAACAGCGAGTAATTCACACTTTAATTTTAAATAAGTCACCTAACTTTAAACTTATGCAAACCTCAAGCTATTCAAACACTTTAAAAATGTTTACTAGAGGTTGGTAATTTTTTAGCCATTAGCTTCTCGGGGCCTATCCTATTGCGAAGAAGTGACTTGCTTAAAAATTTCCTATTGCGTATTCTCACTTTAAATTGACACACACACACACATACACAGGAAGCCATTCAAACACTTTAAAACATGAAAACTAAACCAACTAATTCATTTTAAACTTTAAGCCATTAGTAATCACGAGTTGTGAGATGGTTCTTTCGTGTTGTTATGGAGGCGGTATATATTGGCAAGGGAGTACCATTTTGGACCTCCTTCTTACTACCAAACAGCAAGCTATTCAAACACTGTAAAAATGTTTACTGGTAGTTGGTAATTTTTTGGCCATCAGCTTCTCGGGGCCTATCCTATTGCAGAGAAGTGACTTGCTAAAAATTTCCTATTGCATATTCTCACTTTAAATTGACACAAACAGCTACTCAAGCACACTTTTTTCTTTCACTAGCCATTATTGCCCGTATCTGAAAATGAAAAAAAATAAAAGTACTTTTCGTTTATCCGTTATTTAGTTTTTTCTACAAATGCAAAGAGTTAGTTTTACCTTTTGAGAGAACTGCCTTCATCGCCGTTGTCTCCTTCGTGACGAGTCTCCTCGTGCATTGCAGCTGCATGGATTAGAAACGAGTGCACTCANACTGCCTTCATCACCGTTGTCTCCTTCGTGACGAGTCTCCTCGTGCATTGCAGCTGCATGGATTAGAAACGAGTGCAGTCGTTGTCCGTATGGGTGGTTCTTTTTCCAAATGTATTCTGCCAAGTAGCCGGTCCACGACTTTTCCCGTCTGCCAAAACACGGAATGCTATACCTCACCGAACACCAACTCCGTTCGATGTTTTGTGTGTGCACTCTTAAAGATTCGCCTTGCCTCAGCTTTAGTTTGTTTCGGGTGTTAACTATTCCACTCTTTTCACTGCACACAAATTCCTTCCGGTGATTTACTTGCAAGTGACGATAGCCGTGCATGTCCAAGTTACTGTAACCTCGCCAACAGTCTGAAATTATCGTCGAGCCGGGCACAATCCATTCACGAATACATTTTACTTAAGTCGCGGCATTCCTCTTTTCCACTGGAACCAGGAAGAAATTAGTAGGATCGCCTCTCTCCACATCGCCGAAAACCCACAGGCCGTGAACTTTTCGTCCCTTGCGGTTTTTACGCTTACCCAACTTTGATTCGTCTATCTCGACTATTTTGCCAGGCCCGCCGATTATTTTCCTGTAAATTAACACCCAGTCTATGCACACTTGGCGGCAGTAATTCGACCAGGCGACGACAGTCTTGCCCGAGCACTTAAGTTCGTTTACTATAGTCTGCTGTCGGGGATACTTGATCAGGCACCACAATAAACACAACTCGATGATCTTGCCCGGCGAAAAATTTGAATCTCCCACGAAACTGCCCTGTCTTGCCGACACTTTAAAATTGCATTTTGTGCCATTCTCCATGCGCTGTCGACACCAGTAAAACAAACCTCGATTGTCCACGAGCTTGGCTTCGCCTTTTCTGCATCGTCTACACCGTATTGACGGTTTAAGGATGTCATGCTCGATGAGGAATGTGTTTACGTCCGGTGAGAAATAAATCAATTTCCGAGCGTTCAACATAGTGATTTTACACCCCTCACATACCATTGTATGTTTTCCTAATTGAAAACGTTTAGGTTTTAGGTAAAACCACACTTGGATACGCTAAACGGAACAATTGACTTGAACTTGGATACGTTAACGGAATTCGACCGGATACGCAATAGTACACTGACTTGTAAAGTAAATATTTTGAGTGTATACTCGATACTGCACTCGCGGGTTTCCTATGGTTTTACCATAAGAGTACGCAATACGGAACAATCACCAACAAATCATCAAATACATGTTCATATAGTTTAAAAATAAAATATTAGGTAACGCTTATTTTCAGACACAACGAAATAACTACTTTAAATTCATATCACTAGAAATTAAACCGTGTATATTAAAGACGATCAAGCACCAGATCATAAANGAAATAACTACTTTAAATTCATATCACTAGAAATTAAACCGTGTATATTAAAGACGATCAAGCACCAGATCATAAAATTAGTTTGATAGCTATTTTGGTTCATGAAATTGGTTATTCTTTAAGTTTACAACTTATATATGATTCAAATGCTCTAATGTTTCCAATACATAATACGAAAATAATTTTGAACCAAGTCAAATGGATACTGAAAATATACAAAGTATATATAGATACCCACTAAGAATTAATTTTTCAGAAACTGCGCTCACAGACGCTAACATTTCATATTCACCAGATATAAGTGTAAAAGATATATATATGTATACATATATTATTTTCGATAAAAAGTTTAAATATTTAAAGTACATACGTCTGGGCAAAAAATCTAAAAGACAATAGAATTTAAAATAAACATTTTAGATAACATATTAGTTAACATATTTAACTCGAAATGTTATTAATTTTTTTATATTTATCAAAGAACTTAAGGATAAATAGTTATGTTATAATACAGAACAGAAATATTGATTATATAAGTTTTAATATTATTGAAGAGTTTCCAAATGCATTATACTTTATCGGAATAAATCATAATTACGAAATATATGATATTATTTCTTATAATGGTAAATTTGTATTCCAAAAAATATCATATATTTAATTATATGAATGTAAATCTCAAAGAAAGCTACCATAATTGAAAAACGATACATTCCAACAATTTCCAGACGATTTAGAATCTGGTTTTAGATATACGAATTGTTAAATCTATTTTTAATGATACATTTTGTGAGTGTAACCAATTTACTAATCAATTAATTAGGGCTTGTAAAAACTACATTTCTTTATTTGGAAAAAAATGCAAAACATGTAATAGAATTATTAAAAGTCAATTATTTAAAGAATTTTAATTAATGGCTTATATTAAAATGTACTAAGTAGGGCTAGTTTTGGAAAAATGCTTTAATTTTATTTTGAATAGAATTTTAGTAATTAATATCTGGTTTATTACTGCCCTTTTTTCGTCTTGTTAAAATATGTATCAATGAGTTTAAAACCACAATTAATTTAATAAAAAATATTATATAAATATTAAAATTATAAACTTATTTAGTGGTGAACTTAAAAACTATATTTACAACACAACACAAACTTATATATTAAATTTCTGTGTTACATATTGTGGTGGCGAATTTCAAAAGAATATTAACAATGAAAATTTTAAAATTTAAATTAAAAACCATATGTTACCCCACTTTACAAACATAAAACTAGGTTATAAATTGAAGTTAAAAGCGAATTTAAAAGCATATTTATAATCTAAATTTACAGATTTAACTTAAAAGCCATTGGTTATCACACTTTAATTATTATTAAATTACATTATAACATAAAGATACAAAAATGAGTACCAATTTTTTTTATATTCTGCGATTAATTAATTAATTATTTCATTTCAGGAATTTATGCTAATAAGAGACAAAAAAATTTTACTGAAATTCTTAAATGTAGAACTTTTTTAGTTTATGTAATTAAAGTATTTTAGTTTTAAACTAGTTGATAAAGGTTTTAATAAGATACAAAATGGTCCACGCTAAACCAGATATTAAGTAGACTGAAATAACCTATTAAAAGTTATGTCTCATGAGCTACCGAAACAAATTCCAACAGATTTAGCATGTAGTGATTTCAATGGCAGCTGTCCTTATCTACGAAAATTTAAAATTATAATGTGTATATTTCAATATGATTGTCTAATTTTTCTTTGCATTATTACAAAATTCTAGAACTATTTTTCAGCACTAAAAATATTATATATTGTATATTTTCAACTTATTGCACGAGTTCCTCTATATTCGGCATATAAATATGAATATAGATTGCAGTTTTATACAAAAGGGTCTCCAATACCAATGGTGAATGGTGGTGGGGCTGGAGCCATCGGCCATCTCGGTTGATGTCAATACCAGAGGGTCGCACTCTACGGCCTAGCGTGGCCGTGTATACATTATTGAATCCCAGCCACCATGTTGGATGTGGATAAGCTTGATCCCAGTGACCTTGACCCTAGTAATCTTCAATTGTAAAAATTGAAAAAATCTAAAAAAACTAAAAAATGCAGGAAAATACTATAATACTGACCCCAAATGCCATGTCAGATGTTGGTGATATTGACGTTGAGCCGAGTGACCTTGCATTGGAAAAATTGAGAAAAATCGAAAGAAATTCTAAAAATGTAGGAAGAAATTACATTACTGACTCCGATCGCCATGCTGGATATGGATTATCTTGACCTTAACCCCAGTGATTTTAAACAAGAAAATAAAAAATTCGCAAATTAACTGTTTGAAATTTTAAAATAATAATAACATAGCTTTTATGAACAATTAAATAAACCCCAAAAATTTTTTTTTTTATTTTCTAAAAATTACAATTTCATTTTTGAAAAAAAAAAAATTGTTAGCTATATGTACACATGACATCTCTACCCACAACCATCAATTTAACCATCCATTGTCTCGACATTTGGCACTAACTGGTGTTCTTAATTCATGATTATCAGCATTGTACACATGAGTGTGCTGGTAACTAATTTTTTAGCATCTACCACCATCCCATTTACAAATTTGTTGGCGATGATACCCCTCCCCCTCCAAAATTTGGATTATATATAATTTTATGTCTTATTTTCCTTGATATTAATAAAATATGTTTGATTAGTTGTTTATTCCGATTTAATTTGCATAGTATATATTTTTTTTTACAAATCCATTCTGATAACATAAATCAGGAAATTTAATATAATGTATTTTATAAAATAAATAAAACTTTTTAAAAAATATTTTTATCATATAAAACAACAATATGAGGAAACATGTACCCCCTATTTAAATTTTGTTTATACACATTGTTTTGTGTTTTGCAAGACACTGTTCCCCAGTGTGTCCTTTTTTATGTTATTATTCCGTAAAAATTTTAAAACACTTTGTTGACATGAAAATTTCTGCCCATGCGACGTTAGCTGCGAGCTTACCGGATATGAATAGTTCTTTATGTAATAATAATGTCAAATATTCTTAATTCCCCCTTCACAAATAAAAGAACGATATGTTCAGGTTTCTCATTCTTAGTTTAATGTGTTCGCAACACCTCTCCCCTAGCATTCAATGAGTACACATTTACAGACACACCAGGGTTGTTCTCAAACATCATAATTTTTTGTAGTGTGGTTGGAAACTCCAATCAAGTAAAAGTAAACATTTGTTCCACATCAGCGTACCTCTTGTCCACATGCTGTGGATAAAATGGCTAAACAAATCTGGCCAGCACTGATCACTTAAAATATTTGTTGTCATATTTGTGTCAATTGATTATATTATAACATTTTAGTAAGGTCAAAATGCGTTGATAATTCCAAAGGTCCACCTTTCATGTTGCTTGGAGTTAGCCCTTTGCATGTATTTATTTGCACTCTTCGACCATCCTTTCATGAAATAGCCTCCCCACACTTACAACGCATGTACTTTACTTGGATGAGGGACTATGTACAGCCGAAATTCGCATGACAAAGGGCACCGCAGCTGTGAGCCAAGATATGTCAAAAAATCTACACATAACATTGCAATGGTTCAGCAGAGGTGGTCTACCATACACTTGATGCTGTAACAGAGGTCGATGGCCTGGTTGGTGCTGCAGTTGTTATAGCTAATGAACTGGATGATATTTCGGCAGACCTAATGTCTAACACAGTATATGAAACTGGCGAAGACAGTGGAATTTCCAGTAGACAGACAGATTCCTTGGCCGAAGGGGCTGATAATATGGCTGAGGAGGCTGGAGACAAGACACAAGAAGATGATGATATGGACCAAGATATCGATGTCATTTTCTAACGATGGTGCAATAGGTGACATAGTAGTGAAAGTATATAACACTGCGCAAACTTAAGATGGCAATGCTGCTGGACCATTGCATATCGCCTCCATAATTTATTCCAGCTGTAGTATCTAGCAAAGAATAGCTGTACCTCTACTTTTCTACTGGTGAGCTGCTAATCCCCACAATATGCCATCTTCTTTATTCCTCCCCACTGCCTCCATAGCCATCACCTCTATTTTTCTTCCCTCCATGATTTCTCCCTTTCCTTATCCCTCTAACTTCCCCCTTTACAAAACCACAAACTCTACCTGTCCCTTCATTCCACCTCTCCCAGTCCTTCTACCCGCACACAACTCCTCTTCCTTCTCATCCGTTCCGACACACTGCTTATTTCCACCTGAATCCCTATGAATATTCGTAGGTTCATCTTTGCAAATCACTGCAGGTTTCGGCATGTGTCAGTATTATATCCATACATGTGTATGTTATGCAGCATTCATGTATGTTATTTAGATGTTCGTTCCATTTATTAAATGATTAACACCACAAAGCAATATTAACATAGGTTTAACTAAAAAAAATTATTCTAATAGGTATTTAAGTATAAAATTTAAAAAAACACATAAAGGATTTTATACAAAAATGTATTCTACAGATACACATACATCCTAACAACAAAAATCTATCACAGTTCATGTTATTTGAAAAAAAAATGTTCTTCGAAACCAAGTATACCATTCGTGTGTAATCAGTCAAATAAATTATCGGTCAATGTTTAAAATAATTTACACATTGCACTTTCTTAGAAGACTGTCTTGTGCAAGGATAAACAGTTCAGAAATTATGGTAAACATTAGCACTGGTGGTTCCTCTGCACCATCGACTCACTGAATATCTTAGTCCTCTTTAACAGTTGTCTCCACAACTGCTGGATCAATATCAGGTGACAGAACCAGCATCGGCAGNATCAATATCAGGTGACAGAACCAGCATCGGCAGCCCCAGGAATACTCATAGCTGAGCATTGACAGCATTAGTCTGTGGGCACCAGTTTGTCTCTGGAACTGGTGGCATATGCATTGATGCGATCTGTGACAAGTGCTGAAATGAGTTTCATGTATCGACGATGAACTCGATGGTATCTGGTAGTCTGGCTAACGGGAACCCTGTATGTGGGATGCTGGCNAGTTTCATGTATCGACGATGAACTCGATGGTATCTGGTAGTCTGGCTAACGGGAACCCTGTATGTGGGATGCTGGCTGAAGGCCAATCGTATTTATATCTTCTGCAATGCTCACGATATTATTTTCACGACTTTATATATCAGCAATTCTACAATGCGAGCCGGTCGTGAATTATCAGTCAGAAAGCATACATGTGTGCAATAATATTTCCATGCATAGTAAATTCGATCCTGTGGTCGACCACATTCGAACTATGATCATCCTGTTTACTGCTGAGGAAAACAATGAGGGGGTCCACATTCTTGAAAGTAACATAGCTCAGTATCCATGACTGGGGGCATTTATTATTTGCCTTTTGTGATTGAATGCACGTTTGACATGCCAGTGGTTACTGGCCATTTTCAAAGTTCATGTTCATGTTCAGATGCGGACATCTTTCGCCATTAAAATACATTTTCACATTTTCTATTTTACATTTGTTGAACTGTGAACAGCTCCCTAACATTGTGCTGTCGTTAAGTCTGTAGCTCAACATTAATATACCTGGCTTTCCTCATGGCAAAGCTGAACTTTACCATCAAGTTGATAAGCTAGATTGTGAATATCCTGGGGTAGGACTCGAGACTATATGATCTAAAAGCCACATCGATGTTTTTTCCCTCTTCCACATTCTTCAGCATCTTGATGCATTCGGCAGTGCTCAGCATAACATGAGGCAGTATCTATTCGATAACTGAAGTTACAGGTCCACTGCCTCCAAAATTGCTCGTGTACCCACGATGGCATTCATATGTGTATTGGCTGGGAGTAGCACCAGTCTCTGCTTCGAATTGAAGAATATGTGTTTGTAGTCTTTGGCGAACCCAGAAACATCGCTATAGAAATGCGTACATCGAATTTGCCTCCAGGTTGTATAGGAAGAGAGTAATTGTATTATATCTCCAGTCTGCCATTTTCATAATAGCAGAGGCATATAAATATGTTAACAAAAAAATTTTGCCACACAATGTAAATTTTACATTTTGTAAGTTTATACATTCCAAGTTAGGCCTAACATACAAAATTTGGTATGGATTTTTTTTTGTTTTTAATTTAATATTACTTCTAACATTCGTTTCAAGAGCACAGCTATCATATTAAGGCTCTATTCACATTGTATGCCTAAATAATAACATGTCAAAATGTTAAGCCATGAAAATTAAACATTAAGTTATTTGGGTGTGGCTCCTAGTCCCTCTTGCAAAAAGTTGGCTTTATGTTATACAGTATTTTTCAAATATAGCAATTACTAATAAATTTCAGTTGTTTTAATTTTTCACTAGTTAGCTTTGATTTTTCTCTAGTTATCTTTCATAAGCCTAATAATTTAAGTTAAATAGCAACTTAATTTTTTCTTTTAAAAAACTAAAATGCATGTTTTTAGAAATGTTTCTCAAAGGTGATCTTACTTCCATATTTGCCGTTCTCCTTGNAAATGCATGTTTTTAGAAATGTTTCTCAAAGGTGATCTTACTTCCATATTTGCCGTTCTCCTTGTTTCTAAGTTACTGAGATAGACGTTGTAAAAAATTACGAGAATAGGTCCACAAAATTGACACTAATTAGCCTACGCGTTTTACGCAAGTAAGCTGTATTACTTTTATAACCTTTTCCCTTAAATAAACAGAAAGAAAACAGCTTTTGAGAATAAAACAAATTCTTAATCTTTTATTGATGGATTTTCTTCGCTGTATTTAATCTCGTCCCAGGTATTAAGTGTTTCTCAAACTACCAAATCTATATGTTCAGTTTATGTTTACAGTTCTTACAGTTTAAAAATAAAGTGCAGAAATAGCTATCGTGATGTCAGAATAATAAAAGGTACGTAAGGTACACAAAACATAAGAAACAATAAGATATGCAAATTATTATATTAATAATTAATTTAATTTCTAAACACTATATTTGAGGCTTAATATAGTGATTATAAACGAGGTGGAACGCGGAAATACAGTTTTGCCGGCCAGCATCGCGGTTCTGCATGCCACCAGCCCGCAGCTGCTCGAGAAGTCGTGCGGTGTCGGGTAGTGACTAGCGTGCTAGCTTTAGGCTTACTGTCACCATATTGCTCGTTATCTGACATTTATAAAGCGAACAAAGTGTTTTTATGAATACCGAAACGTGGCTTAGAATCCGGAAATACTTGTAACCTTCTTTCTCAAAGCAACATTACATTAAATTTCTAAATAATGTTGTAATTTATCACAGACATTAAGCATGGCGAGCGACAACACAGTACGCTCACTGCAGTCGCCGTCATTACAATTGTTTTATTATTGAGAATTTAATACCTATTCCATATTTTTATTACCTACTTTGAATCTTAGCGATCGCAAACATAAAAACAGATGATAATAATAATGGGTAAATCAATACAACGTACAAACAACTAAGTTTTAACATGTGATGAAGGCGTACTGTGCAATATGAGACACATTCTTACCTTTGTAATTTTACACCTCTTATTTCAGGTTACACAAAGCAATAGGAATTTAAGTAATCAAGTAACATATCGGTATCTACTCGTGGCAGATTGTCCAACTGCGTTTTTACAAAGTTGCCTTCCATATTAGTGCTGCGCGTTTGCAACGTGCCGAAACCGGCCGCCGGCGTATGACTAGTGAACTTAAACCAATGAGATAGCGTTCCGCATTCACGTGACAGCGGCCGAGAAAGTTAATGTTTTAATACTCAAATAACTTTGTCAAAACCGATTTTTATGCAAAAATCGGAGAATTTATATTTACATACCAATATACAAATGTGTTCGTATCATTTTCAACCATTTTTGCAAAATTTGCATGTTGCCCATTGCGCTTTATTTTCGTCGATGCTTGGTTCAATCTATCTTCTTTCGTCAGAGTCCCTCTGAATTGCAGGAATGACTGGCAAGGAAGAGTGCACAGATATTTTGGTTGGAATGATATCCGAACTTTCGATGGTAGTGTGTACTGCCCAATTAGGAATGGCTGCTATGTGTGAAGTTCCACTCTCGCGATGCTGTCTTCAAAAACGACCTGCTCATCAATATTTATGTAATCTTCCATGTTGATCGACCTCGAAGTTAAGACTGCTGAGGAAAATATAATTAGCGTGTATTAATATCTTAATGACCAGCGGTGTACTGATGGACGGTATGACATATTGATTTTATTTATTACTTCTGGTCATTGCAAATCTTATTCTCCTCTTCTTAAATGCAAGTGTAGGGTGATTTATTAATTTCAAAAGTTTACCAACTCTCTGTGCTGGTTGTAAATTGTCACGATCACCTCGTGCGCACTCTTCGCGAAGACTCGAATGAAAATTATGCTTCATGGCGTTACGATTAATTTAAAACCTGGAGGAACCTTCGGTGAAAAATCGTGGAGCATATTGCTCGGTCTGCCATTGAGATATATTTCACTCGCAAAACTGCATATTTTTGTATCACATTATCAGGCAATATGTTTACAGGCTGCGACGATTCATGGGTTTTGCAGCTTTGTAGATGCGAGGATCAAACACCAGAGTCAGTTCAAAGGAATCTGGTTTCGTAAAGTCGATATCTTCACTCCATTCTATGCCACAATTTAGAGTAATGGGGCCTCCGCATAATTCGAAGTCTGTAGAGGGAGAGAGTGAATATTCGAGGCAACTTGCCATGTCGTCTAGTTTGTAAGAGCATATTGGCATGGGAGAAATTGCGGCTTTTCACAAGGTACAACTAATAGTTTTTTTTCAACGATGTTTGGTATATCATTGCATGCTTGAAAATCGAAAAGGCATATGCACCGTTCCCTCTTCAGGTCGAGTGGAAATAAATGTATCGTCAAGGTAAGCATTATCGGCATGACTGATGGTTTCCAGTGTGTGTGTTGGCATTTTATTCAATACATCTGTTCGATTGGCCAAGGAAGCGAAGACACAAACGTCCACAGTTTAATGTGTTTGACACCTGCTTCATTTTGTAGTTGTAAATCAACATCACTTATTTTAAGTACCATCGCAGTTCGGGTGGAGGATGCAAATTACCAAAACTTTCGTAGTAGTCTTCAAGTGTTTGCCTGGTTTTGCATGTGCTACCTAGTGAGTATCAGGTCCGACTGTAGTGTTCAGTTTTATTATGACACATTCAACGCATTTGGGTTTAGGGGGCAAAGCATATTGCATGAAAACACCTCGAAAATAAGGAATTTTGAGATTTGGCACATACTTGGTTAGGTCCATGTTTGTTAATGGAATTTTAAGCAGTGGTTTCATGATCTTCTCTGCTTCAGTTTCTTTATGTGTGTCACTTTTGTTCACTTATACCTCCTACTAGGTACAGTGTTAGGAAAAGGCCTTGGTAATTTTTCCCCATGGTGACCACTTCCATATTTGTATTGCGCCTTTAGGTCTCTGACAACTGCTTCTGTTCTTTCTATGATGTGATACTGGCTCGGAAGATTCCACTCGTGCCTCTGATAACACCTCCCCCCCCCCCTCCGCCATGAGGGCAGGCTCTTTTTCTCATTGTTACAATTTTGCAGTTCACATGTGCATTCCTCATGCTCTTTGCACCTATGGCCATCTTTATGTTGGATTTAATCAAGGTGGAAATGCTCCATGAAGTTATTTTTTCGTCAAACCCGGTGTCCAGTGAATGACATGTTTTGTTAGCACTCTGCAAGAGTAAATTGTGATCCTGGTGTCTGCTTTCCAGATCATTGTGCTGTGAATAAGTAATGTCATGTTACTTGCACACCTCGTCCAGCATGTTGCAATCTGTGTTGTCGCATGCTAGCCATTCAGCTAGGTTCGTTCCCGGTGTGCAGAACATATATCTGGAAATAAGCAGTGCGAATCGCAGATTGTTAATCAGCATTTCGACGATCCCACTTCCAGCTTTGGTCTTACCTCTTCGAGACATTGCAATGAACTGACCTAGAAAAATATTAATAAGCTGCTTCTACACCAAAAGCATAATCGGCTTTAGTCAAACATGATTCAAGTGTGTTATGACAAGCTTGTAAACAAAAATCAATATTATTATGCAAGCCAACAATTTTGAACCAAGCTAACTAGTCTCTACAGGTCAATCTTGTAGCAAGCTTGATTATTGAAACTGGCCACAAGCTTGCATTGGTATCCTACAATCGTAATTCAAGAAATCTTGAATCCTGCCATTAGCAAGTATTTACAAATCATGAGAAATTTGGCTTGAATGAAGCTTGAATCACACATGATATTGNCAATCCTGCCATTAGCAAGTATTTACAAATCATGAGAAATTTGGCTTGAATGAAGCTTGAATCACACATGATATTGCAAGCTGGTTTGGAAAGGTAAATTCAATTAAAATGGCAAGCTTGCTGCAAGCTTACATGCTATCTTGGTGAACATTTTTTTTTTCAGTATCATGGAGATCGTCAAGCAAGTTAGCACGGAAGCTTCCGAAACCTCACACGACTCTAATCACTGCAAGCTGTTTCCTAGTAGCATAAGATGTATCATAGTGGGACCATCCAATTGTAGCAAGATGTGGATACTACTGAGTTTGCTCGCGTAACCGAACTGTCTTCGTTTCAAGAACATGTACCTGTACTCTCGCAAACCTTCATTCAAGAATATTTTATCATGAGACCGCATGCGAACATAGAATGTGTGTACCTATGCCAGACATATTCGCACATACCCAAACTGCTTCGCGGTAATACAAACACGTAAATTTTTTCTTGGCATAGAAGAAACGAAATGAAAAAATGTGTATGACGACCACACCAGTACAGACAAGATATTGTCGGATTTTAAGAGTCTGTATGCCTTGTACTGAAAAGAAAAGTTTGGATTTTTGGTTATCATAAAACACTGGTCTCTATATAATAACAGGTACTGACATGGCTTCGATCAGTCTGTCTTCGACCATCGAGACTGAGTTTCATGATATAGAAAAACTCCAGCAGATTAGACTCAAGATGCATTTAGACCAAGATGAAGATGCAGGTTTTTTATTACAAATAAACTATAGAAATTGCGATGTTGGGATAAGATTAATTCTTAATGTTGTTGAACCCAAATTAATCTAAGGTGATTGTACTAAAAATAATGTACTTGAAATTGGTAATGGCTTCAACATATTAGTACTTATTGTGTTGTCCAAACAGAACCTATTCTTTCGGACCTACTTGTCCTAGCTCGGTGCGAAGATGGAACACATGAAGATGGAGATCGTTTGTGATTTGATGTCCATGGACAAACACATAATTAGTGTTTAGTGACAAATTACCGACAGATTGGATGAGCTGTTTGCACAAAATAAAGATAATATGTGAATGATTCCGTATAGCATATATTCACTACCTCGATTTCCCACCTCGACACGAAAATTGATGTTCAAAAACACAGCAGGGACATATTGGACGTCTGTAGCAATTGCCTGGGCAGGATCAAAATCGTTTTTTGGAGACTCGCGAATAAAAATGTGAAAGAGAGTAACATTAACCATTTTAATTCAGTGTCATGTCGGACATTGTTAGCGACCTGCACTGAGCGATACAGTCTCTTCGCTCGAATTATATGCTCACCCTGAGAGCCAGTTTCTCGCAAGACCTCATAAATAAAGAAATATTTAAGTCCAATCTCGATGTACTAAGAGGCCGATGTAGCACTCATAATCGAGAAGACTGACATCGACGATATTATTGAACCTATGAAGAAGGAATGTGTTGATGTGCATAAAGATGGATACGAAGGACTGAATGAAGATTTGCAACACAACACAAGATTTGCATCCAAGTAGACGATCACAAGTTACATTGAACCCCTGGGCTTTACGAACTTCTATTTAGCACAGAGCTCAGGGAGTATAATGAAGCTGACCTTCTGGAATACAAGGTGTTAGTCGAACACATGTATGCAATTTATCAAGATAATGATATCAAAACTGTTGCTTATAAGGACAAAGATCATAAAAAAATCGGCATTCTTGCTTCTTCAATCGCCTATCACTAAATAGTAGCATAGGTCTGAGTAATATAGATGGCGACAATAAAATCTACTACGTGTTTTCTAATAAACCAAACGAACTCATGTATAAACTACAACTAGTGGTCGCCTTGGAAAGGGTTGGAAATTACTCACACACTTACAAGATTATTTCCATCGTCGAAGAGCTGAAGGATTGAGTCAAAATATAATGATTTAGTTGGGAATTGCCTGTGAACTGCATGTGGCTGCAAGGTCATCGTCGGAAAATTATGATTTGTGGGGTGAACGACAAGTTTCAAGCCGACCTCGTCGAGACGATACCATATGCTCGGGTCAACAAGGGCTACAAATACATGTTGACAGTCATCGATGCATATAGCAAATCCGCCCGGGCCAGGCCCGCTCAAGTAGAAGAAAGAGGTTGATGTCGCAAATGCGATAGCAGATTTAATGTGCAAAGGTCGCGTCGGAAGTAATCTAAAAACCGACCTGGGCAAAGATTTAAACAGTGCAAAGTTTAAGACCCTGATGAAGAAACATAATGTAAAACATTAGTCCTTGTACAGCAATCTCAAAGCTTTAATCGTTGAGCGGTTCAACAGGACTCTGAAGGGCAAAATAAGGAGTAATTTCGCTGCAAATGCCAACTACAAGTTGTTGGAGCTACTGCCGTAACTTGTTCGCGAGTATAATTCTACTATTTACTCTATCATCTGCATGAAACCTTAATATGTCAAGGACGACTCCCAGCTTGGAACCTTGTATGCCGACACGAATAGGAGGAACCCATGCAAGCCTAAAGCCAATATCGGCGACTTGGTGCACATCTCCAGACAGAAAGGCATCGTTGAGAAACGTTTTACAGCGAATTGGATCCCCAAACACTTTCATGTGTGACATGTACGAGACTATTATCCGATAACCTACTATCTCGAATATAAGTACGGGTTCATGTGTTACATAGAGCTAGTGACTTTTTTTTTTTTTTTTAAAATTAAATTTTTATTTTCTGAGAAATTTTAAAATTTTCGGTGTGTATGTAATTGTTCATAAATGGTTATTATGAATTTTTTTTTAATTTTATAACAATGTTTTGCTGTTTTTTTTTATTTTTCCAGTCCAATGTCACTGGGGTTTAGGTCGCCCACATCGCACATGTTGGTTGGGGTCAATAATGTAATATTTTCCTCGATTTTTTCGAGTTAATTTAGATTTTTTAGACTTTTGCAGTTCAAGGTCACTGAAGTGAAGTTCACCAACATCCAACCTAGAGGTTGGGAGGTCAATAATGTAAACAACCGTGGCCATGCCACGCCATCATCTACTGTTGAAATGGGGGGTCATATTGTTTTAGTTTTTTATGTCATATTACTGGAAGAATTAAACCTGTTGAATTTCCTAGTTTGTTTATCCAGTTATCCTCCTT
Organism: Clitarchus hookeri; assembly: GCA_002778355.1. NCBI lineage: Eukaryota > Metazoa > Arthropoda > Insecta > Phasmatodea > Phasmatidae > Clitarchus > Clitarchus hookeri. Next base: position 497,326 of record NQII01000797.1, on the reverse strand, counting down.
TTTCAAAGCAGACATACTAAAAACATTATAGATTGTTATACATCATATCTTATAAATTACACTACATAAATTACATTATATAAAATATGGTAAAAAAAAGTCCCTATTCGGAAGTAGCTTTGGAAAAATTGCCTACCATACACGCTTTTGAGAACATCAAATATACAGAAAATATATAGTCATGTGCTAGGAAAAATGCAACACTGCATAGGAAAAGTGGAAATGTAACTGAACTCACCGAAAAAGGAAAGGAAGCTATGACATTCAAATTATTAGAATTTTTGAATGATTGTGCATACCTAGATGCATCAGTGTCATGTAAACTGAGTGAAAAGGGATTTTGAGGATCAAGACAAATATAGTTGTCCAACGCCAGTAAGCTGTACACGTTTCTACTGGAGTCAGTAAGACTCGTCGATGTGAAAAAGCACATTTGAGCACTTTACAAAGTATGAACTGAGCCGAATGATCGGCTTGCATGAAGGAGGCTTTTTAAAAAGCGAAATTTCTGCTCATACGAGGCATAATAACACAGCATTGATGCGAGCGTGGAAACTGTGGAATGAAGAGATCACAGAAATCCGAAAATGGACTACGAAATGTAACGACATCATGGAATGACAGACACCTTACCTTCATTAGAGTGGAGGACCGGTCAGCTTCAACTCGAGAGTTAGCAAAACGTTGGGGCACTGCAACAGGTCCGACATTGTCCGTTTCCATGGTTGGATGGTCTCTGCTTCGCAAAGTATTGCGTGGATGCATTCGTTTGTGGAAGATTCTCTTGGGACTGAACCATTGCCACCTCAGAGTACAGTTGGCTCACGAGCACGCCCATTGGCGAGCAGAGTGGCAACTTGTCTTGTTTTCGGACGAGTCCCACTTCGACTTAGATTAGAATGATGGCCGCAAAAGCATTCGACGATATCAAGGTGAACGTCTTCTTCCAGAATGCATTGGACAGCATCATACTGCAGAAACAATGCGAGTGATGATTTATGGAGCAATCAGGTTTCGTAGGCGATCAAGGCTGGTACGAATTGTGAGCACTCACAGCAGCAACCGCTACACCAGAGATTCTGTGAAGACTAAATTATAGAATTTCTTTCAGCACACTCCTGGAGCCATATTCCACCAAGAATACGATCGACGATATGTTTCCAGAATGTCCAGACCATCTTCGAAGAAAGGAACATGCCTTACTACATACATCTTTTTTGCAAGTAATGTTGTTGCATTGCTCTGAAATTGTAACCGATTGTATGTAAAACTATTATTAATATGTGTACTACATCTCCTTCCATTCTGATGGTTCCATAATAGGGTTGCACTTTTTTTTACTTACATTACTGTAATTTTAAAAGTAAACTAGGTTAACTAGTTATGTCTGTAACGTTTTGGCTAAAATGGTGCCGCTAGTAAATACTTATTAGTTTAGGTTATATTTATGAACAGATCAAATAAATTAAACCATTATAGGCATATTGACAACAAAACGAGTGAAAAACTACATTGTATAAGAGTATTAATCAATTGATAACTTTTGTGAATGTCACTCATTAAAAATTACTCTTTCATACCGAATTTATGGAACCATTAAAGTTATTTTCATCTTATGTGTTTTAAAAGAAGTCATATAGACAAAAGATTTAATTTTAAGATGTTACTTATTGCTAGGGCCACTCAATTTTCTTTCAGCTTAACAGACTAAATATTTTGTACCATTTAATTCATTAAAAAATAATTTGAAATTTTAGGAACAAGATAATGACAGTATTTTACTCTAAACAAAAGTCTGTTTAATCTGTCATGTTAGTATACACTGGAGAGCCAAAAAAACTGGTATAGGTGTGCGAATGCAAATAACAGAGGTATGGAACCAATCCGAGTAACGCGATGCGGTCGGCAGTGCCTATATAACAAGCGTCTGGCAATGTTGCTAGAACGGTTACAGCTGCTACAATGGCAGGTTATCAAGATTTCAGTGAGTTTGAACATGGTGTTATAGTCGGCGCACGTGAGATGGGACAAAGCATGTCCGAGATAGCGATGAAATTTGGATTTTCGCGTAAGACCATTTCACGAGTGTACCGTGAATATCGGGAATCCGGTAAAACATCAAATCTTCGACATCGCTGCGGCCGGAAAAAGATCGCGAACGAACGGGACAAACGACGACTGACGAGAATCATTAAACGTGACAGACGTGCAGCCCTTTCTCAAATTGGCGTAGATTTCAATGCTGGGGCATCAACAAGTGCCAGCGTGCGAACTGTTCAACGGACCATCATTGACATGGGCTTTCGGAGCTGAAGGCCCACTCGTAAACTGTTGTTGACTGCACGACACAAAGTTTTATGCCTCGCCTGGGCCCACCAACACCGCCATTTGACTGTTGATGACTGGAAACACGTTGCCTGGTCTGACGAGTCTCGTTTCCATTTGTATCGGGCGAATGGACATGTACGGGTATGGAGACATCCTCATGAATCCATGGATCCTACATGTCAACAGGGGACTGTTAAAGCTGGTGGAGGCTTTGTCATTGTATGGAGCGTGTGCAGTTGGCGTGAAATGGGACCCCTGATACGTCTAGATACGACTCTGACAGGTGACAGATACATAAGCATCCTGTCCGATCACCTGCACCCATTCATGTTCATTGTGCATTCCGACGGACGTGGACAATTCCAGCAGGACAATGCGACACCCCCCACTCGTCGAGAGTTGCTACCGAGTGGCTCCAGGAACACTCTTCTGACTTTAGACACTTCCATTGGCCACATAAATCACGAGACATGAACATTATTGAGCATATCTGGGATGCCTTGCAACATGCTGTTCAGAAGAGATCTCCATCGCCTCGCACNGAACATTATTGAGCATATCTGGGATGCCTTGCAACATGCTGTTCAGAAGAGATCTCCATCGCCTCGCACTCCTATGAATTTGTGGACTGCCCCTGCAGGATTCGTTGTGTAAATTGCCTTCTGCATACCTTCAGACATTAGTCGAGTCCATGCCACGTCGTCTTGCGGCACTTCTGCCAGCTCGCGGGGGCCCTACACGAAATTAATCAGGTGTACTAGTTTTTTTGGCTATTCAATATATAATGCTACCTGAAAAATAATTCTTGTTCATTACTTTCCAAGAACTACAGAATTATTACTTAAAAAATTTGGTATTAGATTATTTTAATGGGCTTATTAAAATGATTCCATGATAATATATCCTGTGCAAAACTGTAACATCCTAGGTTGATTTATCATATTAGTTAACCACCAAAAAAGATACTTCTGTACTCGATGTGAATAATTAGGTAAGTCTGTATACGTGGTTTTTACAGGAGAAAATGTTTTAAGGTTTGTCACCATCTTGTAAATAAATATAATTAACTGCAATTTTGTAACATGTATTATATAATAATTAACTTGGAATACTCAGAATATATGTAAATTCATGTGCCTAAACATGATCGTAGCCATTGGTAAATGACCTATCGCAATTTATTCAGATATTCACAGTTAAAACTGTAAACGAATTTCACTTACTACTACATTTCGCATATGAACAAGTAAGTATTATCATAACGTAAACACGTTAATTGTAATACACATTTTGTTTAATATGTAATTCAAATAGCGGTGGTAACAGTATGCATTATTTAAGATGTTCGTGACTTATCATTTTGACAAAAAACGCAATAAGTATGACAACTCTATTTACATCACACTGCATTTGGGTCAACTTTCTCAAGATCTTGGTCATTTGAAGGAACATTAGCAACTCTCGAGTTGCTGTAAAAAAGGTGGAAATGAGGATAAGTTAGGGGAAGGATATCCATAATACCTTTCTTCTAGTACTCGCTAATGGCTAATGATTCCATGTCGAGAAGAGGCAAATCTGCTAGAAGTGTGTGATTCACACATATCTTAATATGTATTAGGTGTGGAAAATGTGTACTAATATTTTACTGCTCTTTTGCACTTAATGATGTATATATCCCTAGTGTATTACAACCTCTGTAGGGTCGTTTGGCTGCCAAATAAACTAATAACCATCTTCATTTACTTACTTCATTACGAATAGTCCTTGAACTTGACTCTAACGGGAAAAGTTACAAAAGATATTTATTGCCATTACAAACACATTGAACGATTTTTTCTGGTCGCACAGCCTAATAAATTGCACCCACTAATTCAGATGATTGATTTTTGTAAATGTCATTATTCCTGCTTTTCATTTACAGAATGGTCACTGTCGCACTCCATGTGTGTGTGACCACTGTCAAGAAACATGTGATTTATTTNTGCTTTTCATTTACAGAATGGTCACTGTCGCACTCCATGTGTGTGTGACCACTGTCAAGAAACATGTGATTTATTTCATTTAGAACTGCAAATGACTGTATTGTATAACCGGACATGAAGGAAACACATATATTCGTGTTTTAGCCACTAGAGGTGTCTGAGTAAAATGTAATTGTGTACCATTATACAAGTCAAGTACTACACTGAAGAGCCANCTGCTTTTCATTTACAGAATGGTCACTGTCGCACTCCATGTGTGTGTGACCACTGTCAAGAAACATGTGATTTATTTAATTTAGAACAGCAAATGACTGTATTGTATAACCGGACATGAAGGAAACACATATATTCGTGTTTTAGCCACTAGAGGTGTCTGAGTAAAATGTAATTGTGTACCATTATACAAGTCAAGTACTACACTGAAGAGCCAAAAAAAAAACTGGCATAGGCGTGCGTATGCAAATAACAGAGGTATGGAACCAATTAGAGTAACGCGATGCGGTCGGCAGCTAGATCGGTTACTGCTGCTTCAATGGTAGGTTATCAAGATTTAAGTGACTTTGAACGTGGTTTTGCAGTCGGCGTACGAGAGATGGGACATGGCATTTCCGAGGTAGCGATAACATTTGGAGGTTCGCGTACGAGCATTTCACGAGTGTACCGTGAATATCGGGAATCCGGTAAAACATCATATCTTCGACATCGCTGCGGCCGGAAAAAGATCGTGAAAGAACGGGACAAACGACAACTGACGAGAATCATTAAACGTGACATACGTGCAACCCTTTCTAAAATTGGCGCAGATTGGATTTGTGCACTGCCCTGCAGGATTCATAGTGAGAGTTGCCTCCTGCATACCTTCAGACATTAGTCGAGTCCATGCCACGTCGTCTTGCGGCGCTTCTTCATGCTCGGCGGGGGGTGGGGGGCTACATAATATTAGGCAGGTGTACCAGTTTTTTGGCTCTTCAGTGTACTATACACAATAAATAAACACCACAAACCGGCCATAAACGAAAACAATATGCACACTCCACAGATATGTGTTTCATTGTACGTAAATTCCCAAATGTTATTTTGGCAGAGAAAGAACATTTTAGTGGAGACATATACTAATGTGCACCAAACCAAAATAGTGAACATAAATGTCAGTCATATTTGTATGGCCAAACACTTAGTAGCCAAATGATGTAATTGACTTGCTATGTTATAACATTGAGTTACAACCTTTATGGATGGTATCATGGGCATGTAAGTTGAGATACCTATGTAATCACAATTGATTCATAACTCATGAAATTTAATAATATCCAAGTAACATGAGATACACAAATTATACAAATGATAAAGTTTGGTGCCAAATTATGTAACGTGTCATACTTTTTTTTGTTGTTGTTACTTTTGAAGATACACGATATCTCCCACGTCCACAAACTCTTCTATTTTGAATTTTAGTATTAGTAATTATACACGAAGGATAAACAAAAAAAAATTATTTACTAGTCAGCGTATCTTGTTCATCACAAAAACTTGACTTTACGTATTTACGAATTATACAGATAATAGTATGTAGATAGCATGTCAAGTTTTATCCAATCATGTTTGCATGAAAAATGAATCCTTTTTTAAATATATATTTGTGTGAATAATCAATTCATCTGTTATTACAATGATTTGTATACATTTATCTTATAAAAAGTTTTCCAAAACTATTTTCTTTTTGTTCCCATATGTTTATATATCTTGGTGCATTTATCTAGCTGTAAGATAATTAATATGCGTGTATTATTGAAATAACACTGTTCACACAAAATGTCAGATATTTTAGTTATTTTAATGAAAAAATATTGCTTGTAAATATAATTTGGCAATAAAAAATAACTTAAGAATTTTAAGAAAATTAACATGTATTTTAACTAAACTTTGCAATAAAATACAATGCTATGAGCTTCTGAGAAATAAAAGTGACTGTGAATGTGTGTGTATGGGAACGTTACGCTGTTTGGCTGTTCAGTAACTTTTTGTTTATGAAACGTTAATGTGTGTTTAAAAAAATACGTGATTAAATCAAAAGTAGCTCATTTAAGTGAAAACAGTGACTATGAATCAATAAAATTACCTGTAAATCTGAAAAAAAAGATATTTTATTCCAAAACAGCCATTTATCAGCTACAAATCAGTCCGGTGAGGCATTAAAAATTAAGGTCCTTTTTTAACTTATAACTGTTCAATTATCGAGTTCGATTTCAATATAAATCCGTAATTTAAATGTGGTAAATTATAACTCTTTATTTGGTTAGTTTATAGCTTATTGTTATTTGTTAGGAGGTTTTAAATGTTCCACGACAGCTTCTTTAAAGCTCGCTACTAGCAATATTATATGCAACTTCGACGCATTTAAAGATAATAAATCGGAAAATGGATAGTTAAGCAACCTCGTACTTATTATATTACGAAATATATTTCAATACCCAAATTCTATGAAAAGAACTTTTTAAACAGCAATCAATAAGACACGATAAGATAAAAATTATTAAAACATAAAAAGAGACATACCGACGACATGTAAACTCCATCTGACTGAATATTATGATTTGATTTACTTTTCTTTCTATGTAAAGTCTATAGGAAGTTCTTCTGCCTACACATTTTATGAAAGAGAAATTGCTTCAAAACCTTTCTGGGATTATTGTAAAATATATTTGATAATCATACTGTATGAAAACTAATAATTGCCGTGTTAGCTTAAACTAACATGGGTAACACTAGTGACATATTTAAGTAATGTGTATTTTTGGAGTAAGACATTTTTGAAAAATTCTTTTTATTTAAATCTATTTTACATGAATGCATGCATGTACGCGTAGAGAAGCCATAGTAAAAGGAAACGCCCTTACCACAACTGTAAAGATTAGGAAGCAAGAACAACAGTGAAAAAAAGGGGGAAATACCTTCCTCTTTGAGGAATCGAATTTAATCAAAAACGTGGTCCGTCCAGAACGGAAGGAAATTGAAGGTTTTCTTTTCTGAGATCGGGGAGGGTTAAAATAAAGAAGTGAGTGGAAGGAAGAATACTGTTTGCAAAAGAAAGGAAAGGGATTTCAATCAAGCCAAAAGAAACTCATGACTTTATGCAACACCCTCATTCGTTCAAGCGGGTGTAGGTGGAATAACAGACTAGCTGGACGAAGGAGGGACGTAGTATAAAAAAAGGAGAAGTAAACTTGTGCGTAGGCGCCTCGTTTCATGTAGCTTGACATTGTAATGACTAAAAAGCTTTCAAAACGCTCAGAAAAATTAACATTATGAATCATTTGTTTAGTTTTTTCCTCTTTACATCATAACAAATATTTTTTTGTTATGATATAAGTATGTTGAGTTAAATTATGTGAATTTTTCACACACTTAAGTGAAAAGAAATCGCTACAAGTACCAATTTTCTGTTCGAAAAAATTAATTAAAAAAATAAACCATTAATTTTTTTTTACAAATACCCTATCATTCTATTCGAACATATTAGAGTATGTCCTCGTTATACCTCGAATACTGATTACATTTTTTATAAAACTATTTTTAATAGAGCGACACTGTCTACTGCTTTGCCTCATGAAACTCAAAATATTTTCTTGAGCTACGCGTGCAATTCTACATGAGCAACTTCTTTATTCCTCATTATTCTATCTCATCCTATCTGTTTTACAGCATGTTTGGCATTTTGAATTTGTCGAAATTCCTAATTCTCTCACATGGATAATATTACGTACAAATGAATAATAATCCTTTATTTCACAAACACCCCCGAAAATAAATCAAGAAGATGTTTATCAAGAGACCTCAATGACTACCTGATTGGTTAAACGTGCCCTAGCCCTCTCTGTGGGTAGGCTCTGTCCAAAATTTCGCCAACACACAAACTCCAATGCGGTGGCTCACAATCTTGCTGTCATATCACATTTGGTTGCGGATGGAGGGGCTAAGGATCAGGGAATTGTTTAATCATGTCCAGATAAATGTCACTAGTTACCGTTTACTAAGTGAAGAAGAATAGTCAGAACAATCTGTCTTTCAATATTCAACACGACACATTCTTCTTATTACTGTCTCTGACGTGTTCCCAATCACTGTGGGGACTTTCATATCCTCAGATGAGTACGTTATTCGTATGAATCTTCCCCTATCTGTGAAATTTTGCGTTATCTGGGAAGGTGGGGTTCGTAAGGTAGTTGAGATTTTGGTCAATCTTGTTTCACGCCTCAACCATAAACAGTTCAAGTTATGGTTTTTCTTGTAGCTTTAATACCCGAATGAGTTGGACTTTTTATGCGTATAAACGCCGCCAATTATGCATCACCTATTAGACTGCTGAGCGTGGGATGTTCTGTTCATGTGATGCTCTGCGAACCGACTTGTGACGGGCTTCTCGTAGATCCGTTCCTAACATTCGCTACAGTTTCATCAGATGTGAGGTTTATGCCAGAACCACTGCTTATTAACATTCCCAATTACAGGGAACTTGCCATTACATATTTTTATGTTTTTTTCTTCTGGCGGATATAGCCCTAGCAGACGTCTTTATTGTCTCTGAGCAGTTATCAGCTATTTCTTTTCCACAAAAAACACTGCGCACTGCACTATTTCTTGTGCAGTCGACGACATCTTGTTTTGTTTTGCCACCAGTAACTATTACAGCACCTTAAACAATGAAGGAAATATGTATTTAATTTCTTGATTCAATGTCACAAACCACTCGGTTCTGTTCAATGTAGTGATCTAAAATTCATTATTTGTATTCAGAGAAGTTTCAGGCGGCCTTCCTGTAGTTTAACAAATACCATATTAATTTATAGAACAGAATGAATATAACTTCCATATAATATCAGCAAATAGTTTTTAAGCCTCGTGGTTAGTGAAATAAAACCATAAATGTGCCATTCAGTAATATGATAATGCAGAATATTCTGTGTGGCAAATAATACTGATTACCGAAAAATTCATTCTACATAAGAAATAAGACTCCATTTTTCATGTATTAAAATATACTGAATTCGATTAACACGAAGGAATTATTATGATCGCTGTAGCAGAATTTTCCTAATTTACTTACAAACTTCTGTCTGTTTAAAAAATTGAAGCAGAAAAATATGATTTCGGATCTGGAATAGACACATTTTTCCATTTTAGCTATCCTGGAATTTCATATATAGTTTTAATAATAAATTGCATTATTAGGGGTCAAACCTTACCTTGGAAAAACCATGTTAGTAACTGCTATGCCTGTTCTTTACTAAGTTCACTCATACTGTACCGTAATTTCGAGTATTTGTGTCACATTAAAAAGCAAAACAAACATTTGAACTTCCTATAAGATACTTTACCCTTATAAATTAAAGAGAAGTGTGGTCCATGGTTAAAACAGTGACATTACAACAATAATGTCGTAAGACAATGTGTTTGTGAAAGATACCAGATATAACTAAATTCACTACTCAAACTTCGAGAGACGTTATAAGGGACCATAGCAAACGTTTTTGTTAAATAACCATGAATCATTCATACTCCTTTAAACACGTCATTACATCAGAGTGCAACGTGTGTGCTGTGAAATCAAGCAGTACCTTGTCAGTCGTTTAGAGCACAGCAATGGCAGAAAATACATTGGCTGAATTAACAGAAATGAACTTTGTTTACGGTGCATGCGAGATTATTTCAAGAGCTTTTACACGTCTTTACGTGGAACGATATTCTGGATGGCGTGTGCCAGACCATCGTACGTGTATTGCGACTGATCTCTGCTTGCACGAAACCATTTCATTGCAAGTAAGTTTGTCAAAATGAATTCTCCTCAGACATACATTTTTCATGGTTTTAGTATATTAGAGATTTATTTTGAAAATGTTTTAGCAAAATATTTAATACCATGCCTAATAATGCATTATATTTTTCATCTGCACTTCGTGTTCTGTCAATAAATATTATGAGCATTAAGTATTGTAATACACACCCGCTTTTGGTCGGCATTTTAAAAACAGCTTCACCTAATAAATTAAAGATTTTCTAAAACATATATCAAGAACTGTCCAAACAGATTTTCACCAAAGTTACCATACAGGGAATGCTGCATTTGGCCATTCAAATTCTCATTGTTTAAAAAATAGATACATGTTTTCAAAATTGTGGACTTATAAACATTATAAGTGAGAATGTAAAATCTGCCCAAACATTAAAACTACATAATTTTTTTTCAGAAAAATGCAACACTATGAGAATTATTATGTTGTAAATCCGTCACGAGCTGCAATAAGAGATGATACACGCCGCCGTGCCACCGAATTAAGCAGGCCTTTGGATGTGTTCTTGAGATATGACCTGCCAGTCTGCTTCTATCCGAGTCCACTATTCATTGATATTGGCTGATGGATGAGGATGAAGGTGATAGTTGCCGAGCGAACATTTCCCAGCCATGTTCCTTTTTCGTAGTCACTATAGGTTGCAGTCATTTTCAATAATGTGGTAAGACAATGTGTTTGTGAAAGATACCAGATGTAACTAACTTCACTACTCAAACTTCGAGAGACGCTATAAGAAACCATAACAAATGTTTTTGTTAAATAACCATCAATATTTCATACTTNATAACCATCAATCTTTCATACTTCTTTAAACACGCCATTACATCAGAGTGCAACGTGTGTGCTGTGAAATCAAGCAGTACCTTGTCAGTCGTTTAGAGCAGAGCAGTAGGTGAGACCTCAAGCCTCCACAACTTCCCTGATGTAATGGTTGCTGTCGAGAGGGCCTACAATTCGTAGCAGCCGAGATTGGCTATGATGCCCGATTGCTACCGAAACCATCACGCCCATCGTTCATGAAGTATGATCGTGAATAGTGCATTCTGGAAGATGGTGTTCATCTTGATATTGTCGAATGCATTTGCAGCCATCATGAATCAAAGTTGTAGCGAACGGTGTAATCAGACAATGTAAGGCCAGTTGCAGTATTCCAACATTCTGCTTACACTCGCGACAAAGCTGCCATTTGGATGAGGTGATTGTCAACCTGTGGTGTCTTCACTTTTCGTGGGCCAATGCTGGTTGTTCGACCCGTATGTTTTCTGCAGTCCTCTGCTTCCGTACTCGTATAAATGCACAGTATCAGCAACAAGTTATCGGTGTGAAAATCTTCCTTCACGCAAGCCGATCATTCTGTCGTGTTGAAACTTTGCAATGTTGACGAGCCAAGCTTCCAGCGATAAAACCTTATAATTGTTTTGGAAATTAAACTCTCATCTATGTGTTTCTACGTCAGTTCAGATGGTGTTGCCGCTTCCAGGCATTAACAATAATTCTCAAATTATTATAATTTGATTACCCATTTTCCATTTCTAGTGAGTTTCGTGTTAATTGCACATGGATTTAATCACCCCCATGAGTGTTTTACAAAAAAAATTTGTAAATTGCAGTAGCTCTTGTGACCAGTAAACATGCTGACATACTGTATTTTTTGTCCATCATTTTGCAAGAAAAACTGACCTCTTGAATTTTTTCCATTGTATATTGAGATCTACTAAACCGGTTGCCACAAAGTTAAACATACATGTAGCGCTAAAGTAGGTTTATTAAACTTATATGAGAAAATATCCCCTGAATATCAAAATGGCAGATCTACAAATATTTGTGTTACTATATAAAGCGTAAAAGAAACATATGCCACATAGTTGGTGATTTTGAAATATTTGCAGACCTCTTTAATAATGCAGCCTGTACCATCGTCTTTTAGAGTTACGAACTGCCACCATATAGCTCCCTGTAAATAATCCAAAAAAAATTATGTGGTTAATAGCAGTAGGGAAATGGGCATTAAGCCACTCCTGGTGGGCGGAGGCGATATCACGGTGCCACAGCTCCACGACAGCCATCTTGGATGATGTCAACATGAAATGTCATTCTCTGTTTTTCCTCGTAAATGGTGGCCATCTTGTTTTTTCCCTCAGAATTTCCTTTTTTTCTCTATTCTCAAACTTCTGCTCTGTCATTACACCTTGTTTTGTCATGCTCTGTAATTCCACCTTGTTTTTTCATGCTCTGTCATTCAATCCTGGTTTTTCCATGCTCTATCATTCATTTTTGTCTCTCTCCCATCCATTCTCTCTCTCCCACCTTCTCAACCTGTTCTCTCCATTGCCTTCTTCATCTCACATCTTGGAAGTTCGAAGTTCCCTCGCTTCCTCTTCGGGGTGAAAGTAACTTCCAGAGTGTGCCACCCTCATCATCGACTGATGTAGGTGGCCAACCTTAATTCCCAGCCCGCCACAAGAGTTTATGTGCTGATCTCAATTTCTAGTATTCGCAGCTAGGAGTGCAGGTATCGCCATGGTCATCTTGTGTTGGATCTTTCGTCGCCTTCAGGGATGTGCTGGGATTGGTCAGTTTAGTTCTATCAGCGGTCGCTAGGAGAGATAACACATTTGTTGTTGTTTTTTTCGGAACTCAAAAAATTCTGGAAGAGTGCAAGATCATTCTGGCACACCTCGGGATGTCATCAGAGGGTCCTGACCACTAGACTACAGGGGAATCTAGGAAATGAGGGTATTTAATGCCAAATATATATATATATCCCATTCCATCACTCGGAAAATTTAAATTCATTTACAAAAAATTTGGGCAGGCTGCAACTCTATGAAAGTAATATAAGGCGATATATAAAAAAATACAATATTAACTGCAGTCCTCATGCATGCCCACGCCTTTATTTATAGATGTAGTATATTCCAGTTCACGTGAGCATAGGCAACTAATTACAACTACAATCGCATATAACAAGCATTCATAAATAGGCAGTTGCGCTGCAATGCTTGACCATGCATTCCATGCGGCACGGAGTGAAGCCACCTATGCACGCTACCCCAGACTTCGCACAGCACAGACGAAGCAATTCTGTAATTACTAATTGTAGTTATATAGAACAAAGGGGTATTGCTGGAAACCACCCACAGCTTTGCATGCATACATAAATTTTATCACACTGCAGCCGCTAGGCAGGGCAGTAAGTAGCCTGTCCCACCCACAGTGCCCCCACAGCCATCTACAAAAAACCATTGTGACTGGTGGTCCCACTCCTTTCCAGCCACTTCAGTAAAAAACCTCAAAGCTTCCCACGAGAGCATTATTTATATTCAAGAACACGCTACGTAACTCAGCCAAGATCGCATATTACAAGGAAATGCTCGACTAAAAATACTGAAGAAAGATGCCCCCGCCACCTTCCGGACCCAAAAGCGGAAATAATTAGCTATGCAGGCAAGCCCGATAAGCCAGGGGAAGGATTAAACGGCAATATAAACATAGAAACCCACCCTCGGGACAGAGTAGGAAGGCACATAAAAAAAAGACATGCTGATGAGACAGTGCTTCCCAATGCACATAAAAAAACCGAACATACCGACAAGACAGCGCCCCCAACACACATATATCTCGAAAACACAAATGCGCCACCCTCCAAGATGGAACCTTAAGAGCAGCTAAATTAAAGGGTTACCAATAAATATGTTTGCAGCCCATCCGCCCCAAGACAGCATGAGAATGTGTTTGTTCCCTGCCCGACAACCCAAAGCGTGGTAATTCATACGCAGACGATTTAACCCCCGCATGTGCATATATGCCTGCCAGTACAGGAATAGGTACATACAAAAAACTTAATAATTTTAATAGACTTAATTCATAACCTTTCTTTAAAAAACAGTATGGTACATAAAAATTAATGCAGTCAGCTGTCTCTCTCTTGCAATGAAACTTCCAACTACCGATCAGTAATTGCGGAGCGATGTAACCTACAAGCAGACGGTCGCCCGACCATCGTAGGACTTTTTCAATCAAATAGATGTCGGGGAATCTTGTAAGCCGTACCTCGTGCTCGTAAAATTTGCCTCAGATTGAAGAATTATCTACGTCTACAGGATAATAGGTTCTTGGTTCGTAATACAGAATCTTGACAATACTGTATACATCAATGCTCCAATTAGGCTCTAAAACCCTTGGAAAATATCCCCTTGTCTCGTAAAATGTGAACATAGTCACCGACGTGCGCTCTCGGCCTTCGAGCGTCTATGCTATTCTCGGTCTTGTACACAGTTTGCAGCAAAGAATTATCCTTGACTTCCACAAGTCTCATTTGTATACTGCGAAGTACTCGGTGATTGTAGGATGTCAGCAGGCGAGGCAACATATCAAGTTACTTGTAACTTCCCTGAGACGAAAGTTCTCACCACAATGTGGTCTTCAAAGTACGATTAAACAACTCCATGATGGATGCTTTCATACCGCTATGTGTAGAGTATTTTTTCGCGCTATTCTGTGCCATCAATGCCTGAAATATACGATTGAAAAATTCCTGGCGCATATAAGTCTGTAAATGCTTAAGAACTACTACGTCTTGCAAAACAGTCTTTATCGCGATGCTAACATCGGGAGCACATTTCTGCAGAACTAGCACAGCCCACACATACTTGCTGCAACAATCAATAACAGTCAGCATATATCTTTAGTCCTCATTAACAGATGCATATGGTATAATTTCAACTAGGTCGGCCTGGTATAAAGCCGTCAGCCCAAATACCGATATTTTCTTCCTAGGATAAGTCTGGTGCACTGGTCTGTGGAGCTTTGCTGCTATCTGCGCATGAGATATTTAGTCTGCGTACCTACCGTCATGCATTTCTTCTACAATATTCACATTCTCGTTCGTTTGGGAAATATTATCGGCCTTTTGAGACACAATTAGCAGTCGTAGACATGATACAGGCTTATTAGTATAATTTCAATAAACTTACACAAGTCGATTACTTTCATTCAGTTTCGTTGCCAGACCCAAGCGTGTTGCTAAGCCTACATCCGGAAACCGATCAGCAATAATGGTTAACTTGGGGTAGGTCTTATACTTAAAAGCATTGCTAGAAGAGTCATAGTCGGCCAAATGCGCAGTCATAAGGAAAATTAATCGCTGGTATTGGCGAAGTACCTCATGTGAGTACTGGCCAGGCTTACATATAAATAACAATTCACAGAGGCCTTGAGATGCATGCATAGCTTCGTCTCCAATCTGTATAAATTAGTTGGGCAGAAAAAAATTTGCCTGTTAACATTTTCCATTCTTCCTACAAACACCATACATTCCCTCATTTAAACATGTTGTTTACAATGTCAGTTAATCGTAAACGGTCGTGCTGCACAATGTCGCTTTCATGTTTCCAAGCAGCCAAGGGCAAATAATCATCGTCAGCTGCGGCAGCAGAAGTAGTAGTATCCACTGGAAGTAACTTGCGCTTTCTCTTGGTCCTGTGTTCAATGTCCGGTTCTTTCTTAATTTCAGCATGGGGAATAGTTTGTTGTAAATTATCAAGCAGTGATGGGATTAGTCTGAACGCCTTTTCCAGACCACTATGTCCGAACTTGTATACTGCATATCTCATCGTTCAGTGATGTATCATCATGAACTGGTCGAATCCCCTGCGATACCTGCCCTTATGAAGTGGTAAATCATTAGCTATAACAAGGAAACTATGAGGTTCTCGCCGACAACATGAGCTCATATCCGTAAACTTGTCAAATGTAATATTCGTGTTAAGACGATACGAGTAAACATGCTATAAAGTTAGATTATCCATGTCGAATAGAACAAGAAAATTATCATTGTCGCGCAGGAGTTGTTTGGGCATGTGCGATTAATTTTGAAACAGGTATATCGAATCTGCCACTACATATCGCCCTATGCTACAATACTCCTACATGGTCGACTGATTCTCACATACCACATCGTCGAAAGAAAACACATAGTTTGGCAAAGCATCCCTTGGCGACGCAACTTCTTCATTGTTGCTACATGGAAAATAGCTTAGACCATCTACAGCTTTAAGTGTTTGCGCTAGTCGTAGGTACTTTGGCTGTTGTAGCGATTTAGAGTATAGGTAAACGTTCTCTAAGCGAAGACGTTTGGGTTCCTCCAACAAGCTCAGAAGGACACATGTGTGTCCGCATGTGTAGCAGCAATCCTTTCTGTCCATTGTACTGATCATTTTAAAATTATAGCATGAAAGGTGTTGTTCGGAACAGAGTTGGGAAATGTTACCACATGGTGTTAGAAGTACTGCTGTTAGATTATAACAGCGCATAGTTATTTTGTTTTGGTTTTTTGCTGCTCCTATGTCTTCCTTCTTTTCTTCGCTAGAAAGACTCTTCTCTAAATACTGAAGCTTCAATTTCCTGGTAGTCTCTGTACTTAATTCAGCATTCTTGCATGCTTCACATAGAAGGCGTTGATATTTTTGGGACACTAAAATTAAATTTCGAATTCAGTTAGATTTTTCTTATTGTACATGTGACGCTTAGCGAAAGGTTTATATTTATTCATACATATGTCCTTATATAAGTGATAATCTGACTTAAATTTAAGCTACCAACAATAGATATTTTTCTGCTTTCTGCTCTGCAGTAATTAGATGATATACGACGAAAATAGTTGATATGGTTTCTTATGTCCTCTTTAATCGATGAGTCAACCTCTTTGTGATGCTGGTGATTGCCCTGCCTGCTTTCTTAAACAATTCCGTGGTGTGTTGCCTTTTAATTTGTTGTTTCGATAAATTTACTACTGATGTCCAAAGTATGCATAATATCTGCGTTATCATACTATCAATTTACAAATAATAACCATAATTTAGGCACCCGAATTCTCTACACGAGGATATTTGTAATTAGGTATAATAGGAGTGATATATCTATACTTATATAATAAAGCGGAGGAGTTTGTTTGTTTGTTTGAACGCGATAATCTCTGGAACTACCAGTCGGATTTGAAAAATTATTTTTGCATTGTATAGCTCCTATCTTGACGAAGGTCATAGGCTATTCAACATCACGATACAACACTTAGAAGCCGAGCGAAAAGAAAGAAAGTAAGAAAAAACGCTAAGCTAAAACGAAGTAATAGCGCGGGCGGGCAACGCGATGCGGTGAGTCGGTAGCCGAGGGCGGTCACCCGACGAGAACCGAACAAGAGCCGAACCGAGCATTACCGAAAACAGCCGAACTGTGCACGTCTACGAGGTACCATGCCGCGCGGCTCAGACGCTTGGTCAGCTCCCTTCGCAACAGTCGTTTCCTACACGGAATTTGTTTGGGCTTATATATGTTGGTTGAATAATTTTCATTTTTTTAATTTGGTGGGTCAATACTAGAAAGTAGGTATTTAAAAATAGGTTTCACATTGTTTTAAACGTATAATTTGTAAATACTTATATATAAACACATTATTTTACCTATTAGAGTTTTTTTTATTTGTCTTTAGTTTGTTAGTACTTAGTAATTAGGTAGGTAGGTAACAAAATAAGTTATTTAAAAGTAGGTATCATATTGTTTTTAACGTTTAATTAGTAAATACCTATACAAAACACATTGTTGAATATATTAGAATTTTTTAATTTTTTTTTGGTTTAGTTGGTTAGTACTTAGTAATTAGGTATGTAGGTTACAGTTTATGTTATTTTTCTAATATGTTTGCAGTTCAGGCATAAGTATCACTACGTTCGTTTTTCCGAATTTCATTGATTTGTTTAATTTGTACTTAGGAAGTAACAATATAAAAATTTATTTTGTTCTTATATTGTTAAATGAATGTTAAATAATGTAATGAGACAGAGAAATGATGCTTTCAATATGTTGTTATGTATTATACAAATGTTATATTGTTAAATAATGTAATAATAAATTTAAAATAAGTTTTAATGATGTTCTTAAGTGATCAAATTGAAAAACAGATTGCCGCCAGCTCGCTCTCTTTCAATACGCTGTCTAAACCGTTAAAGATGGAACAATATAATATAGTAAAGGATTGCGGAGAATAAAAAGATCTAAAAAATACTCCGCGGTAGCATATATATATCTATAACAGAGAAATACTAATAAGTGTTTTTACCATTTAATTCACCGAGACGTTGAGTTTTATAATATGTATAGAGTATAGAATATTAACACTAAGTAAAATTCAACTTTATTAAAAAAAAAAAAAACCTTAATATAATTCTGTAGTCCACGCGAGCGGAGCCGCGGGCACAGCTAGTTTTACTATAAAATCACTTCGCTTATTTTCACACCTCATTTCCTTAAATATTTAATGAATAATTTCCCTTTGCCCTGCCATTACACTCTAAGTACATTTTACTCTACGCTTATCACCACATGAAGTTTTCAGACATTTAACAGGCACTTCCTTTCCTTTCGCGCTAATGTAATATTCACCCAAGTTTCTCTTTTTCTTTGAATTATTTCTCTTCCAATATCCTTCATTACGAATTCTATTTTTGCAATTATCTTTTTCTGTGGCTTGTTGTTGCATATTAGCACCATCGGTATCACCAGCAGCCCCCTCTCTATGCGTATGCCTATTCTCAGTGCCATCATTGGTAGTATTTGTGCCACTGTCAGTTGAGGAAGTCATGATACTTCCAGGAAATTAATTTTCAATTTTACGCATATCACCAATATTTCCTTTGCAGTTCACAATAATTAAATCCACATATGTTAAATATGTTACATGAGAAATGTAATCGCACGTTGGCATATTCACTAGTCCACCTTTTACATGTAAAATGCCATTAAACGTTCCCGAAATATAATGTCCTACATGATGTTCAATACTTCATAAATCTTCCAGAGTATTTACATATTAATAATTTGTAGAGAAACCATCGAAGTTCCTTTGACTGCAGATATATGAAGATTTATTGTCATCACCAGATATTTCACCACATCCCTCCACATTATTTTCTGTAACGTAATTGTCATCTTCAACTTGATTCGTCTTATCTTCATCCCCAATCTACAATTATTATAATGCTTTGTGTCAATGTAGTCTAATACCACCATTTAATTCAAAGAATTTGTAATGAACACTATAAGTGTTTTGTTTGCTCGTATAATCATGGTAATATACAATAGCATCGATCATTATGAATGTACTCACCTAAACATTCCGAATTACTAGCATTAATAGCTAACTGTATAAGCTTCAAGCTACATCTGTAGCTGTCGATTTTGTTCAAAACGTTAACAACACCTCTCGAACTACACATCACTTTCTCTGAATTTTTGTATGTACTAGGCAGCGGTTTTTCAGTAAGTAAAACCTTGCATAACCATATTTCCCTAGGAACCTCTATAAATTAAAATAATACATTTAAGTGCAATAATGTGTCATCTCGAGTTGTAGTATTAATGCCGCAAGTCAAAAGCAAACATTTCAGTGCAGTGACAGCAGTGCCAAATTTTTTTTTCCAATTCACTATCACATTATGTGCTCTGATGCTGCCATTTAGTAATTTAGCACTTGTAGCAGTATTGCAATGGGAAGTATAGAAAATATGGAATATGAAATTATAAATATCTGAAATATTACATTTTTATTTGTAGCACTAATTAATTGAACCTTCGATTTCACCCTTACTGATGATCAAGATCTTGCTGGTTAGCGCGGATCTGAACCTACCAACCTGTGGCTCGAGTGTACCTACAGTAAGACTGGACGAAGGTATGGACAGGCAATCATATCAAATACACAAAATACCAATGCATTAGGACCGCAAAGTTTAAGACTATGTAAAAAACTGTATAAAAATTATGCCACTAATAAGAAATATAAAATAACTGTTCTCAGTGACTATTGAGAATGTGAATCATCTAAAGTTGCGAATCAACAAGCTGGACACTCTTGGTGTGTCGTCGAAATTCGATATTCCCAAAATGATTCAAATAATAGAATCTGTCACCAACTCTCATAATTACAGTGTTCACATGTGTTTCAAGTGAGAATATTTGGTGGTATTCGTGGAAGAATATAACCCTTAGCATACCCAAAATAGGTACTGCGAAATGGAAAACGAAATTTAGACTTTCTGTGTATGAGTTTCTGACCCTGTTGCATCAAAGTAATAATTTTTAAGAAAAAAGGTTATTTTGGGTAATTCATAGTATTGGTGCCTCAAATCAGAATTTGAAGGGCGTGCCTGAACATGCCGCACTATTTTGTGGCAACCACAAAATGTTTTGTTAATTTTCACCTTTCAAAATAAATTTTCTGGTGACCACTAAATTATTTACTTGTCACCACTAAACTTTTGTGGCCACAACAAAATTATTTTGTAGTGCCTACAAATTAATTTGGCAGGGTGAGCTCTCTACAAAATATTTTTCTTAGTGCGTGAATGAAGAAAATTCCATTAGTTTTAACTTGCTGATAACTACTGTGGACATTGCCCGCTACTGCGATAAATTCTGTTCCCCTCGCTCGTGAGACTGCATGTAACCCTCTGGGCTTTTTGAGTTGTTCCATACGGGTAAGCTATCTACTATACATAGAAAAACATAAAGGTTGCCTTATGTATTTCTCTTCGCCAACATTTTCAATAAATCAAGTCATAACATCCTAACACACAATAGCAATGTCTGGCACATAAGCAACACATTTTCTGTTTGTACATGATGGTGTTAATTAAATTATAATATTAATAATTTTTTATTACTTTCATTCCCATACTTTTTTAACTAATTGCTTGCCAGATATAGGACGATGGGGTCTGCATGGATAACACGTGACATGCAACTTGTTCCACCATTACTGTAGAAATCTGTCTTAGTTAATGTTATAAAATAGGTTTAATGTACATACAGCATAGACATGTGGTAACCTAACTTTGTGCTGTCATTGACTAATGCACACTACACTGAAAACAATTATTTACAAAATTATATTAAATAAAATGTTATGTTTTTTAAAAGTTGTGTTTTTTATATGTTCATTTTCGCACTTCAGACGTTCACGTAATTAATTATGACATTCTGCAGCAACATATAATAGTCGACTTTGGCAAATGGCATCATGACATCAGAGATCAAAGACGTCCACCAAAGCGGTTGACGTGACAGCCGGGGTCGCGGTCGTCAGCCTCGAGCGCTCATGTTATCGACAAATGAGTTGATATTACACCAAAAATCACACGTGATAATGTTAATTTTCCAACAAAATCGCCTTCCCAAAAAATAAAATTAATAAAACAGAAATATGTCACGATCGAGTCCTCAAATGAGCAGTGCGGATTCGAAGTTCCTCGATGCGAGAGTAAAAGTCCATATAGCAACAAGCGGATTCGAAGCTGCTAGCAGAATAAGCCACATAGTCCTCTCAGAGCAGTAAAAGCGGATTTGAGGCTCCGAACCAGATCCAGCGGACCAGGCGGATAAGCTGTCATGGACCTCTCCCTTAACCGCTATCCTGCATCCCCCAACATACCCCTCAAACCCAC